>JAUELU010105271.1:0-11033 GCA_032357145.1 Evasterias troschelii | reverse complement strand
ACCACTGACAGGGGCTCCGCCGTCACCACTGACAGGGGCTCCGCCGTCACCACTGACAGGGGCTCCGCCGTCACCACCTACAAGGGATCCGCCGTCACTACTGACAGGGGCTCCGCCGTCACCACTGACAGGGGATCCACTGGTACCACTGAAAAAGGATCTGTCGGCACCACCGACAAGGGATTCCCTGTCACCAGCCACAAAAGAACCACCATCACAACTAGAAGGGTTCGGCCGGCACCACTGACAAAAGATGTCGGCACCACCTACAAGGGATCTGCCATCACCACTAATAAGTGGTCTGCCGTCACCACTGACAGGGGGTCCGCCGGCACCACTGACAGGGGGTCCGCCAGCACCACTGACATAGGGTCTGCTAGCACCACTGACATAGGATTTTTCTTCACCTCTGACAAGGGATCTGTCTTAACCACTGACAGGGGTTTGGCTGTCTCCAGTGACAGGGGGTCCGCTGGAACCACCGACTAAGAATCTGTCAGCACCATCGTCAAGGGATCCACCATCACCACTGACTAAGGGGTCTGCCGCCACCAATGACAAGGGATCTGTTTGTAACAGTGACAAGGGATCCGCCGGCACCACTGACAGGGGGTCCGCCAGCACCACTGACAAAGGGTCTGCTAGCACCATTGACACAGGATTTTTCTTCACCACTGACAAGGGATCTGTCATAACCACTGACGGGTTTGGCTGTCTCCAGTGACAGGGGGTCCGCTGGAACCACTGACTAAGAATCTGTCAGCACCTTCGTCAAGGCATCCACCATCAGCACTGACAGGGGGTCTGCTGGCACCACTGACAGGGGCTCAGCTGGATCCACGGACAGGGGATCAACCGGCAACACAGACATTAGAACCTCCGGCACCACGACAAGATCTCAGTCGTCACCACCAACAGGGGATTCACCACTGAAAGAGGATCCATTGGCACCATTGACAGGGGGTCCACTGGCACCACTGACAGAGGATTTGTCGGCACCACCAACAAGGGATTCCCTGTCACCACAGACAGGGGATCCGCCAGTACTACTAAGTTAGTCCGTCAGCACTGATGACAAGGACTCCGCGTCACCGCTGCTCCGCAGGTGCCACTGACAGAGGATCAATTAGGACCACCGCCAAAGGAACCACAATCGAAGGGGTCGTCTGGCACCACTGACAAAAGACCTGTCAGCACCACTATAAAGGATCCGCTGTCACCACTGACAGAGGATCTGTCGGCACCACTGACAAGGGTTCCACTATCAACGCTGACAGGGAATCTGCCATCACCACTGACAGGGGGTGTGCTGGCACCACAGACATTAGATCCGCCAGCACCACAGAAAATGGATCTGCCGTCACCACCTACAAGGGATCTGCCGTCACCACTGACAGGGGGTCTGCTGGAACCACTGACAGTGGGTCTGCTGGAACCACTGACAGTGGATTTGTCGGCTCCACCGACAAGGGATTCCCTGTTGCCACAGACAGGGGATCTGCCGGCACTACTGAGAGAGGATCCGTTGGCACTACCGACGAGGGATCCGCTGTCACCACAGATCCGCAGGTACCACTGATGGAGGATCCATTGGCACCACCGGCAAAGGAACGGCCATCACAACTGGAAGGGGTTGGCTGGCACCACTTACAAAAGATCTGTCGGCACCACCGACAAGGGATCTGCCATCACCACTTACAAAGGGTCTGCCGTCACCACAGACAGTAAGTAGTCTTGATTGGCGACGTTTATTTTGTTTAACGTAGTGCGATATCACAACACGAATTACTGTATCACACGAACATTACTGGAGAAGAGATATCTGTATCACACGAACCTCTGGATCAAATCGAACGTCTTGACGCTTTTGGCTCTAGACCCCGCCCACATTTTTTTGGGGGCAGCGATTTTATTATACATAACATGAAACGCACGCGCACAACAGTGAGCAGGCTGTGATCAGACTGTTCCCCTGTCTTCCGTACTATGTACCATGAACATTATGTGGATGTGTTGGTGCTTGATAATGATAGTTTATATCTTTCCTTTTGCTGTGTGGTGATTCTTTATGTACAGTATCACACAAGAGACTTCTCATTCACGGGGTCACCTTTGATCGGGGTTTCCGTGTCGTGTACAGTCCATTCAAAAATTCTTTAACGATATACTAGATAGTAGCAGCTTGAAAAATAACACTTTTCCCAAATCTAGTCGGGAAATTTACAACTAAATTGTGACCATCCACAAAATTACAAACTGCAGTGGTTTGATGATTTTTAAACTCTTCAAGGCCCAATGTCTGGTTATTCACAGCAGTATTTGTTTCTCAAAGCCATTGCCTAGAGACATACTAACAATATACCTACGCCTAGGTACCATACACAATATCTGTCGCTGAACGCATAATGCAAAATAGCCTCGTTATGATCTGCCTGGTTTTTTCCGGGCAGCAAATCCAAAATCGTCAAGACGTTGTTTTGATTCAGATTTATAGACTTGCCCAGTCCTTCTGAGTCAGCCCGACCAAACAGTCAATGTAGCGCCCCCTACCGGTGGCCAAAACAAAAAACAGCGTGGCCAATCAAGACTACACAGACAGGGGGTTGCCGGCACCACTGACAGGGTCCGACAGCACCACTGATAGGTGGTCTGCCGGCACCCCTGACACGGGATCCACCCTTGATGTAGAGTCACACCCCGCACAAAGAAAGATGAAATAGATAACCTTGCTTAAGAGGAATTAAATTTTGCATAACTTAATAGTTATTGACAAAGTCACTGTTAATGGACAGACAGTGCTTCCTAAAAGAGTGAAAAAGCTTGCAATAAAAAAGAAAGGAACAATAAACTGAATGATTTGTACATAATTGGTACATTATTAATTATGCCATTTTATGTTTTACTACTTTTTGTAGGGGGGGGGGGCTTGTGAGTAATGATAGTGTTCTTCGGTAAACTGAAGGAAAGAAATTAAGCCCAAATCTCAGACTCCTACTAGTTAGTAGATTAATTCATCTAAAATGTTTCATCTCAGACTCAATTAGATTCTAAATGCTTTCCATTTTATGGGAGTAAAGTTTGTCGTATAAGTGAGTGCATGCATAAAATGCCAAGTCTAGTAAACACCTTTTAATGCATAAATTTCAAAAAATGTACAGATGCATTTATGGTTTTGTGTTTCTCAAAACTAGAAAGAGAACTGGGAGAGAGTTTATAGTGTTTGCCCCATCTTTAACCTCTAAGGACCCCAGTCAAATCCTGCCTCAGACAGAAGTCTTTCATGTGGATTGGGTTTTTAGTCTTTACTTGACTTCATAAGTGGGTGTTCCCTTCTTAATGTTTTGCCTTTTTAGGCTATATCTTAATACTTCTATATAATCTCCTCTTTAGACTCAAGACCACTGGACTTGTCTGTTTATGAGTTTACTGGTCCGATACCAAAATCACTGGCCTCGGGCAAACGGTCCAGTGTAATATTCTAGCCCTGAATTTTCTTAGATTCACACGTATCCCCATGTCCTAGGTTTTACAACACTAGTATGATTGTCCCTTGGTTTCACAAATATTTACACTTCTAAGAATCATCAATGTGTCTACCTCAACATTATATATTTGTGTTACAAACTCACCTGTAAAGAGTGGGTTATCTGTTTCTTGCATTCAGACAAATGATGAAAGCTTAGATTATCTCCTTCAGACTATCCCTACAGGTTGCCATCTCATAATCTGAGGTCTCTTGTAAATGATGGTTTGCAGGATTCACCATGAAATGTATTGGTTTATAAAGCTGTAGAAGCACAAACAAAAAAACAAAAATTCAGTTTTTGTGCTATCACTAAAACAAGTTCAGGTGAGGTTTACGGTGACCATGTGTCAAATCTCTTTTGAGTTGTGGTGGTTCTGAGTACGATCGGTGGGTTCCAGGGCTACCTCAAAAGAGATTTTACACAATCTATGGTGTCACCCCAAACCTAACCTGATTGTATTTCTCCCCATGCAAAGTTTCAAATCCTAAAAAACAAGTTGTTCATGTATGATGTTGGTGATCCATGAATTGAGTTTTATTCTGCATGATCTCATGGTTCATGTCTCATGTCTCAAATCACAGCATTTGAGGCCAGTGAGGTCATAGTGTCAGAGGCCAAGGCAAGTTTGCACACACACATGCAAGTAACAAAAAACCTAATCCTAACCCAAAGGTGATATTTCTAAACGGTATTCATAAAATACCCGAGACAGTTTGTCCATTCTGATTGGTCAAGAGGAGATCACGTGGACATGATTAAACGCAAGATACGAACATGGTGAGAAGTGTTTAAACATAAGCTGGCCTTGCGCTAACTTTTTTACATGACTAGCCCGCCAGGCTAGTCAACTGTAAGTTTGACTAGCCCGCGCAGTTTTTCACTAGCCCGAAATTCGAAAACAAAATTCCAAGCACTTTCCCCCAAAAATACAGCCCCAAAATACAACAAAATGAGAAAGAAACTAGAGATTCAGTTTTTGTTTGCTACAAAAACAAGGTGTTCGTAGTGAGTGGTTGAATAAATACGTTACAACATTATAGTACTTATCAATCCAATGCCTGGTTTAGGAGTTCAACTTCAAGGTCAAAAAGGGTCCCATGTTGTGTAGCGCGTGATTATTTTATGAAGACCTTCGGATGATATATATATTGAAAAAATCCAATGTGTAGTTCAGGAATTATGATATTTTAAAATGAAAATGTTCAACTTCCAGTTTGAACTGAAAGTCAAGGTCAAATGAGGTCACAATTTATAGCATAAGTTACAAAAGTTTTATCTGATGACGTACAGAAAATAAATAACCAATGAGTGGTTCATGAGTTACGCTGTCAAAGAGGCACGCTGTCAAAGCGTCTGTCACAAATCAAGAAAAACATAACAGCACCCACGTGATAAATCACAGCCATGCTATGTTCCATGATATCCTCCCCTGTACCAAAACACACAGTCTAGAAGGGGTGTCAATTAATAGGGGTCTATGACTTGGGTCAGTGGGGCTGAGTAAAATAAAAAAAATAAATATTCCCATGGGGCCTGTGCATTAGTTTGTACACAAAGCAATGACCACCTGCTTAATGTCACTGACACCGAGGTCACGCGTGTGGTTGCCAAAAGTCATTAATCCATAGGGTTGATTGAAAACATATGTTCCCCAACTAGCTGTGAGTCCTGGGATGTCTTGCTGTCATTTCTGTGGTTAGAAAATGGGAGACAAGCCCTTGCAAGCCCTCTTAAGTGATTTATTATGTGTGACAGACTGAGTGGCAGCCATCCCGAGCCATGTTACATAATAACAGGTGCCTCGTCGGAAGGTTAAACTTCATCTTCCTGTTTGACCAGAAGTCAAAGTCAAATGGGGTCATTTTTTGTGTAGCATTTGTCGAACTTTAAATTACCTATCCGATGATGTGTAGATTATAAAAATCAAATAAATGGTTCATGAGTTATGGTTTGTACAAATATTAAACTTTGATTTATTGTAATTTTATACCCGATGACGTCATCATGACGTCATCAAGTTTGTGTTGTCTTTATACTGAGGGTCAATTATCTGATGAGTTTCAATATTCCATTTAATCCAAACCTTGAGTTATTCCAGAAATAATCCCCCCAAAAAATTATTAAGGAAAAACACTGAAGGCGAACTTCGACCCACGGAAACGAAGAAAAGTTCATAAGATTTTGGCATTAACTTTTCAAATGTTGCCCCAGTCTTGCTCTATCAGATGCCCAACTATGAACATCATAGCTTTCATATTCATTGATATACAGCGGAAAGCAAATGGTCACTTTTCAACTTTAAAAACCTTGTAATTGACAACTGTCCTGTCTTCATATTGAGGTTCACAGATATATGTTCCAATTAATAGAATCCTGAACAATGCTGGAATAGAGAATTTTCTATATCTGTCAGTAGTACAGTGGTGGAACTAACCCTTTCAAAGTATTCTCTCTCAAGTGTACAGTCAGTTCTAAGAGGGGGAAGCATAATATTTCAAAATTTTGTGGATTTCAACAGCTGTCACCTCATTTAACAAAAAGCATAGCACGTCTACTTTCAAGAGAGGGAAGATCCAAAACTGCAAGTGCTGTACGGTACCTTGATATTCCTAATAGCATATTATGATACGACATACCTGTATTTGAACACTCTCAATTTTACTTGACTGGGGTGCAATATAAGTTGGAATACCGATCAATGCGAAATGTATTCTGCTTGCACATTATTCTATAAGTGCGTCGTTTATTGTCCTGTTTCGACCAGATGTAAAAGTCAAAATGTTGTCATGTCTGTCCAAAAGTTTGAGCAAGCTTAACATTCTACAGCCTGATACAAACATTATCCTGAAATAGTAGTTTTAAAGAAATGAATAAGATAAGATACGAAGAAATTTTCAACTCATTACGCGAGTCACCCATTAAAAGCAGATCTGAGTTTGCCTACATGTATGACAAACTCGAATTCATACCTATTGGTTTGGGAATGAGCAGTTTTCAACAAGATCTTTCTTATAGGATCAAAAGTTCATGAGTGCAAACATGTGGTTTAGAGTGTCACTGCCTGTGAGTTTACAGACAAAACCATCAACGAAATTTCACAGGTTCTTTTTTATAAAGTGAAGTATTGGGAAAGTGAGTTAAATGTAATCATTAAAGCAACTTTAAATCACTAAAAATCGACCAAATATATCTCGACCAAATATATCTCAGCATTTCGGTGTTTTGACACCAGCAAGTAGGTTTGTGGGTTATGAATAAATGGCCTTGGGGAAGTGGGTTCCAGGGTGAATGTTTATAAAACAATTAGACCTACTTAACTGATAACAGCTGATAAGATTCACAATGAAACTGGTGAGTAGAATACTGAGATTTTGGTAAATCATGGGAAAATCACTTAATGTTCCGATTTGAACTGGAAGTTAATGTCAAAATGATCTGTTCTTTGAAGCGTTTGTAAAACATTTAACAACCTATCAAATATTACACTTTGATTTAATGTTAGTTGATACCCGATGACGTCATCATGAAATCATCAAGTGTGTGTTGTCTTGATATTAAGGTGCAGCTGTCTGTTGAGTTTCAATGTTCAATTCAATCTCAATCTTGAGTTATTCCATAAATAAGCTCGAAAGTTGTTTTTGAAGGAAAAAAACGAAGGCGAACTTCGACCTAGGGTAACGACCCAGAAGTTAAGGTCGTATGATTTTGGAGTTATGTTTTCAAATGTTGCTCCAGTCTTGTTCTATCAGATGCTAAACTAATGAACATCATTGCTTTCATATTCATTAAGATACAGAGGAAAGCAAATGGTCATTTTTCAACTTTAAAAACCTCATAATTCAACACCTGATGATGTCATCATGATGAAATTCTTCGCGTGCCGTCCTCATGTTAAGGTTCAAGTATATGCTAAGTTTCACGGTTCAACTCAATTTCTTTTTTGATTAAACGACGGAGAAGAGTTGAGCTGAAGAAGAAGAAAAAAACGAAACAAAAACAAAAGGTGTTCGTGGTCATATTGCACGAACACCTAAAGATCTTACATTTTACAGTTAAATATTCTTTGGGAATACTAAAACGGTCATATTTGTAGAATGAAGTCAGAAATATCTGTAGTTTTTTGTAAACAAGCTAAACAAAATCCAAATATTCTTTTGTTCATCAAGGGTATCCTAAATCGGTCTTTTTGTAGAATGAAGCCTAAACAATCTGTAGTTTTTTGTGAACAAGTTAAAGTTACCACGGAAATGTGCTCAGTTGACCATGCTGCCAACAAAATGTGCACTAGTACCAGCAATGAAAATGCTGTTTAGATGGTCAGCGCGCACACCAGTGAAGAATATTATTGCAATGTCTGGGAATAACCCCTTTTCCTGAGCATGCGCAGACAGGCTAATTATTTAGTCAAGGCGGTTGTACTGGTTTTTGTATGCTATAGCGTAATTTCACCAATAGAGGGCGATTACTTTTGTGCTATCGCATCGATGTGACATGCCCTCTAGCGTTCAATGTTTCTTGTATTTTTTTGTTGCACGCACCCGTCACACCATAGCGAAATAGCGAAGACTACTACAAGCTTGTAAGTTGGAAAAGACATGCTTGTGTGTGTTGCATTCAAGACCTCGTCCCACTCTTTCATCCCCTTATTAACAAATCAGAGCAAATACTTTTACCTTCCTGCCTGTTGCATTTGTGAAATCTATCTGTTTCATTGTGGCTTGGGGTGTCTATGTACTGCTTCTTTAAAATTCTACAATACAAAGGAACTTTCTGGCAATCCTGACTATTGCTGGGAATTTCCTTTATATTCATGCATTTTAATGAGGCTGAATGAGGCTGCAGCTGGCACTATGTTTTTTATTTCCCTTTTCTTCAACAAAGAGTAGTTGACATACCCAAACCAGATGATGCAGGTATTTGCAGACATATCGGGTTTAAACATATCAGACAAGACATAAAGCTTGATGATCAACGACAGAAAATATTGCGCGCATGCACTAATAGACTGGTTTCCCAAGCTATTGTATCTGAATGTATTGGGCTGGCCTCTATGCCGCATCATCACCTTTGGCAATGTTTTTTTCTTGGTGACCATGAGCAGGAGCCAGTCTATTTTAAATCCGCAAAAACTGAGGTCCACTTCAGTAATTATACGATAACATCTATTCGGAAAAGTAAATGGGGTGAAATTTGAGTCAAAACCAGCCTTGAACCAGTCTTGGCTTGTGCCGAGGCCAATGCAATTAAGGGACCAAGTCATTACATAGAGAGACGGAGTCAGGCTGTCCAAAGACGGCCTTGATCCCTCCAATACTTGAGTGATTACCTCAGTGAACAAGTATTTCTCTTTTATTACCAGTAATTGTTTTAATGGCGAAGAGTGCTGTAGACCTACCTTAGCAAAGAGTGGGTTTTCTTGTGTCTTTCACCCAGTCCAACTATGACAACTTGGAGTACATCTACCAGTCAGTCCATTCCTTGAGGGATCAAAGAGTGGGTTATCTTGAGTCTTTCATCCAGTCCAACTATGACAACTTGGGAGTACATCTACCAGTCAGTCCATTCCTTGAGGAATCTAAGAGTGGGTTATCTTGAGTCTTTCATCCAGTCCAACTATGACAACTAGAGTGCATCTACCTCAATTCATTTCTGTGGGAGTCAAAGAGTGGGTTATCTTGTGACTTTCATCCAGTCCAACTTTGACAACTAGAGTGCATTTACCTCAATCCATTCCATGAGGGATCAAAGAGTGGGTTATCTTGAGTCTTTCATCCAGTCCAACTATGACAACTAGAGTGCATCTACCTCAATCCTTTTCTTTGGGAGTCAAAGAGTGACTTTCATCCAGTCCAACTTTGACAACTAGAGTGCATTTACCTCAATCCATTCCATGAGGGATCAAGAGTGGGTTATCTTGTTTCTTTCATCGGTCCAATTGTGACAACTTGGAGTACATCTACCTCATTCCATTCCTTGAGGCTGTCCTTTCCTCAATGATCATCTGATGTTGCTTTTGCAAGGTCTGTCAAGAATTGAAGACAATGTCTTACCACATCTGAACACAAAGAGAATCAAGAATTTTTTTTTGTAAATGGAAAACTTGACACTAATGGGTCTCAAGATATGAGAGGCATCCAAGAGCGAAAAAAATGAACTATTTTTTGTGCAGTCTTTGTACTGTATACATTCCAAAGTTGTTCATGGTTGTTCACAGCAAAAATTTTAAAAAAGGTTAATCTTCGAACTTCAGAAATGAAAAGTTCATTTGAAAGTTGTATGTATCAATGGCCTGGAAAGTGAAGAAAGAATACAACAAAATTACTTAATGTTGTGTCTGTAATTTCCCTATAACATAGTAGTAACATAGTAGTGGGTAAGTAGTAAAAAATTTGACATTGCTTTAGATTAAGGATATGCAAATGATGTATATGTCACAAACGAACACTAGACTGACTGACACTTTTTTTACAAAATTCTGTTTGTACATGTTTCTGAACTTATAGTTTCATAAAAAACAAGGAATGGGTTTTCTTGATTTGGGCAGGTAACTATCTTTTTAAAGGTCTAATCAACTTTGTCTAGTATTACTTCTACCAAACGACAGCAATAACATACAAACGTAAACATCTTGAAGGCTTATCAACCACAAGCCTTGTTTGTCATTGAATGTACACTCACACAAATATATGAGAGTAAACATCATTTTGTTTTATCCAATGTTACTCTCCAATGTCAAACTGTTGTGCCTATTAGTGTGGAGTTGGCCAACAGTTTTGGCCATAGACAGATAATTTTATAAAGTGAACCACTTTGCTCTGTCACATCAGCAGTTTTTCCAATGGCTGTAACTTTTGGCAAGTACATGAAACCACTGAAAAGTTGTCTCTACATGTGAATGCGCAATGCAGGTTAAATTAAAGTGAAAATAATTTGAATTGATTCATAATTCACATGGTTCTTTTCATTTCAAGTTTTAAATCAACCTCAAATTTTCATCAAAACTTGATGGAAAAAGTTACCTGCCTTTTCTGTCATTTTATGATAACATTTTACCAGTAATTAAAAAGTTTAATAACAGTTTGATACTAATTAACTCCAATCAAATTCAGTACATTTAAAAGCTTGCATATCCATACATATGTTGAAACATTTTGGGGTGGTTTCAGGTTCTTTATAAAAAATACAGTCATTTGTAAAACTGTTGACTTTCTAATGGTAGAAAAGGAATCACTTCATCGTGTTTCCTGTCCAATTCTTTAAGCCTAAAAAGTTATCATAATTAGGAAAACCGGGGCCAAAATGGGAAACAAATGTATAAAGACAGCATGCATGTTTATGAGAAATTTGAGGACTAGAGACAATTGACCTTTTCATGTAGACTACGTCCTACACTGAATGAACACTGCCTAAATGTTTAAGTCAGTGGGTCCAGTTAGCCCTGGTAGGACGTCAGTCAGTGCCACTGCACTGACGTCCTGGGTATAAAGATCTTTTACAATACGAACA
>JAUELU010105122.1:14224-25446 GCA_032357145.1 Evasterias troschelii | reverse complement strand
ACCATGAACAGTCAATAAAATATTTGGGGGGTCATCTGTTTTGCTGTCCCCCCCCCCCCCCCCCAGACTAAAAAGTGGGGGGGACATGTCCCCCCCGTCCCCCACCCATCGACGCCCTTGGGTCTGGCCATAGAACGGAGACAGCGTTATTGAGATTCAATAGCGACATTGCGTGCAGTAATGATCCGCAGGCCGTCTTATTGGTGTTGCTAGATCTGTCGGCAGCTTTCGACACCATACTTCTCTCTTTGGCAGATCATATATTAGTACTTGGGCTAACATGTCATGTTCCATTTTTACAAAGTTGAGCGCACCACCAGACCCAGTGTTGACTGGCTGCTAGCGAGCTATCTGACCCATAATTATCGGAATTTTGGTTCACCACAAGGCTCCGTTTTAGGGCCTAAGTTGTTTTCGCTATTTACTTTCATCTCAGTCGCCACCATTATTCAACGTTTTCAGCATGTTTGCTACCATTTTTATGCTGATGGTACGCAGCTAGATTTAAATCCAATTAAATTCTGGGCAATCCAAGACGGAAATCAACCAAGCTATCAACAAAAGCTGAATAAGTTTCATAAACTGCACAAATCATTTTTTAAACACAAATGCTGAGAGTTATTCCAAGCCATTAAAATTAATCGAAGTACCATGTCATTCCACGATAATTATCGATTAAGATACAAACCTAACACCATTGGCTAGCTTGCTGTATTGTGCAGTCACTGCAATGTGTCGTAGATTGAAATGGTCTTTGAACTCATGGACTCCGAATTTCTAGTTATAAAAAGCTTTTTATATGGTAGTGTATATATACACATGTTTTGCGGTTTCGCAGTGATTTTATTTTTATTTTTTTTAAATATAAATTATTATTATTTTCTTCTTATTATTGCCATACTACGTCAATAACGGTTAGCTTTTAAAAAGTATCAAATCAACGTTCCAAGTGAGATACATGCGCTTTCCCAAATGGTCTGCACGCTGCTGGAATTCATGTATTATTTATTTATTATTAATTTTAACAGTTGATTCCATCGCAGGGTTAAAAATTACGTTCAGTAAAAAATGGGTCTATCAGAGGATGAATGTTAAAATGACTGCATAGAACTAGGGTAATGGCAAAAAACAGACGGTGACCATCACATCCATTAGGTCGCGACGACTATGCACCGCGAAATCAATTACATCACAGTTCTCATCTCACTTGGGAGAACATTTTTTGAAAGTCTGATGATGGAATCCACGGAAATTAAACACGTCATCAAAAAGTTCTACTCAGAGTTGAAAAGGCGTCGACATATCCAAGAAAGAGGAAAATGGCAAATACACAATCCTGTCTACGACGCCATTTGCAGAGACACGGCATATAGACAGATGGCGGGTTGCTTAATCCTGTCTACGACGCCGTTTGTAGAGACACGGGAAGGAGGCCGGTGTCGCAGGAGATTCTGTACAGACTGCTTCTAATAGCGCCCTCTTTTGAATCATCCTCCTCCAGCCCATGTTAATTTTACATAATTGGGGCATAATCTCCGGGGGACAGATGGCCCTCTATTTAAAAAGGACGAGCACTCAGCAAAACACAACAAAGCAAAATCTACATGATGACGTTTTCAATATAAAGTGATCCACCACACTTTAACTGATGTTAATCCTCCATCAATAGCACACAATACCATTAACACAGTCGCTACTAAGGGCAAAAGGTCAACACGACACAAGGCTGGCCAGACAAAAGTTTACAACACCCAACTGAAATATTGTCAAAAACATTGCAATAATTTTCTAATGAAAAGATGATATAGACACAAAACAATATTCACAGATAGTTCTATGATATTATTCCTCCCAGTTAAATATTCATACTTGCTGCGACTGCGCGCACGCACCCGACCCCTTGCATTTATGACGTCACACTCTTTAAAAAGAAGTGCCTATATGAGGATGCACCACACTAAATAGGCCAAAATTCATGCGCCAAGCTGATTATCTTTAGTCAAAATCCTTTGAACAATAACGTTTTCGGGATCATGCAATTAATAGATTGTGTAATTATAACAATTTATCACAACCTGGGAGCTCTGTGCCTCAACTTTGAGGAGATTTGATAAAATTAGGCTTTAAAGTTGGTCCTATTTTGCTTGGGAATGGAAGAATGCCTTAGGAAATCTGGCAGCAAGTCGATCGGTTTAGGAAAACGATTATTTTCGGATGTGTTTTTTTCTTGGGTAATCAGCACAAATTCCAAACGGCTGACCTGGCAAAAATTGAAAAAAGAAGTCTGAAGTATAGTTGTCTGGAAATATAGTTATTTGATTGGTTTTCAAGAGGCAAAAGAGATTTAAACAAATGTTAAAGTATTTTTTAAATATTGGTGCACCCCAGACAAAAGACAGTGTTCCTACGTCTAGGACAAACTTTCAATTTAGAAACCCCCAGGTTGGCAAAGCCTTGTGCTTTTTGTGTAACTTCAAGACAGAGAACCAACGTTTCGACTCCACAGTATGCATGGCGGACCGTAGCCTATGTTCTGCTGGTTGTAGTTCCAGGGGCAAATTTATGTTTTGTAATCAATACTCACTCGTTACAACATACTGTAAACGTGTGATTGAACAATATAAATAATTGATCAGGAGTAATTCTAAACTGAACAATTTAGAGAGACTTGAAGGTAGTGTGCCCATATAAACTCTGAAATTTTTAGGGCGTCTATAGGCATACATTAAAAAAAATAAAATAAAATTCTACTGCCTTTCTATCAAGACCAGAGCGGTTTGTGACGAACATAGCAAAATACATGGCATATAACAATGATACGAAATTGCAAAGTATGAAAACAAACAATCATTGTGGGAATAGGTGTGACTTCTGATGCTTCTTGAAAGTGAGGTGAATCAGCAGAACGCAGAGATGGGGGAGAGAGGCTATTCCACAAATTAAGGGCGACAAAAGATAATGTTTTTCAGCAGCTAATGCAAACGTTCTGGTGATTAGTTTGCGTTTCAGACGAACGTAAGTGAGGTCACACCACGCCTTAAATCAAACTCTATTCTTGGTGACCTACAATAGAGAAACCAATACTATAATGATACTAGGGTGTTCCACCGCACAATGTGAATAAAATAAAACCGTTTATAATAAATGCTTTTTCTTAATTCTTGAGATATAAGTTTTGGGTGAATTAATGAATACAAGAAATAGTTTAAGGCCAAATCGTCTATTAGCTGATAATGAAACCACGGAACCCATAACCTGCAGCTGTACATATGTGAAAATACACTCCCGTTATGAAATGACACGGATCTCATCACTGCAAAAACTGGGGTGTTCAAATGTGTGATGTGAAAACAGAATCCAAATTGACATAGGGTGTTAAAATAGCACAACATATTGTGCAGAAATTAGTGTTATTTTAATCACTTATGATGTAAATTGGGATAATTATTTGTATATCTATGTGACAACACACAAGGTGTCAATTTGACTGTAGCAGAAAAATTTGCTTAAGCCTTAGCGTATTTCACAGGTTAACAAAATAATACCGCGGCCATCTTGCACGTTCACAATGGTTTTGCATTGTTACGTCATTTGTTTTCGTGCATAAGCACCGGAAGGTTAGCAAGCCTTTTCGTGTGATTATGGTTAGCAGCGCTATGAAATAGAAACTTGTACGTAAGCATAGAATCGGCCGTTAAGCAGCTCTATGAAATTGGGTCCGGGTCAGTCATGGCTGACCCCAGAAACTGGCTTTAAAAAGATAGGATTGTAGCTCATGATCTACGTCACTCAGTTTAACCCGGTCTATTACTGGGTCACTTTGACACAGATTCCAGGTCACACTGACCGTCCAAAATAATGGTGAGGCCTCATCAAGGACCTTGGCTAAAAACCCGAGAGGTTCTAGATCGCACCTGCGTATAGCAAAGGGGAAATGTTGAAGATATATCAGGGTTAGATGTTGGAGAAAACCCTGAAGTGGTTGGGGGACCCATGATCAGTCATCGGGTAGGGGACAGAAAACCCAATTCACATGAAGGCTGTGGTCAGAAGCGGGATTTAAACCGGGATCCAGATAGGTCAGGGGCAGGGAAGAGATTTAGCTAACCTCAAATACCCTAGAGTGGTTTGTATTGCGACTCCCCATACGCTTCCAACACGCTCAACATTTACTGCGTCACGTTATTTGTTTTTGAAGAGTTATAACCCATTCCCATGCTGATTCATTTCTATATTTTCAATAAACACACAATCATTACAAAAAAATCCATGAAACTTTGCTCAAATAAAAAACGAAAACACCCAAAACTCAGTTTCGTCATGCCATTATGTGCACGTCCAAATAGGCCTACGTGCCAATTTCCATTGCTGTGGAGCGGAAACAGGAGTTTTTATCAATTTATTAAATACCAGAAAATGCTGCGACTATAACGTGACCAACCTAAAAGTGCCATGGTGTTTTAATTTTTAGAATTTCCCAGTAACCTTTGAATCATCAGTTGCAACTTCTTTGAAATTAATAACAATAACAGATTAGACAACCACAAAAATATGTTTCAATCTGTCATCGGTTTCAGGCGGCGGTGGTAAATGTTTAGTCTGTTTCTAGGGATCGGAACAAAAGGTATAGAGCCAGCATGGAGATTTCGACTGCCCAAATAAGGTTCTCTTCTTGTGTGTCTCGCCTAGCCATCTGTGAAACCATTGTGATGAAGCAGAACAGACATAAAGCCTGGGCCCATTTCTTGCCGGGTCGATGGAACTACTGAATAGGGCCCAAAGATTATAGAGCGCCGAAGGGGCAGGATTTAGGAAACTGGAACTACTATTGGAAATAGCAACCAAAGTGTGTTCTTGAGAGCAATCATGAATATGTGCACTGATCTATTTACACCAAATGTCGATAAGAGTCGGGGCATTAGCGGGCGCGGATCCAGGTTTTTTGTAACCGGAGGGCACAACTACACATTTAACGGGTGGGTTCCATAAGTCGGCTGAGGATTTTGCGTATTGAGGGGGTGAACAATCAAGTATCTGTGTGCCTATATACATGGTAAACAAATAGACACAGTTTTTATTCATATTTCGGTTTACATTAACGGGCTCAAGTAAATGGATACGTTACAAGTATCTAACTTCACTGTTTAATAGCAAACAGCAAGGCCAGATTTGTGGAAGACACATCTTTTTGATGACAGTTTTTAAACTTGTGTACTTCCCTGGATTACTCCTGGTCAAGATATTTTTTAGTGTCCACAGATTTAAAATAAATAAATAAAAAACATAAATTATGCTTACAACGAATGCAAATGTAAGCTCAGTCCAAAGGTGTGGTGGGCCTATTAGGCTATATAGGCATCCACAAAACTTGCCCCCTGAATCTGAGCATGTTAACCTGCTGAAACTGTGTCCAGCGCACATTTTACGTCTTGTACCTTCGGCACTCTATCGATAGGACCCCGTTCTGACTGAATTATTTTAAATAAAAACCAAAACAAACAAAACAATGGTTTGTTGGGTTGGCCTACCCACAAAACTGTGAGATTTCGCGTGGGTAGGGCCTACATAGCTTCAACACAGCCAACCCTTTTAAGTTTCAATGGATAGCCTAAAAACTTAGCTCAGACACTCGTATTGTATGACGTGTGTGACAACCTACGTCATTGCCCTTTGTTATTCAAATAAAAACGTAGTGGGAAGATCTAATGACGTCAACACCTTCAGTGACACAGTTAAGCTGCATGAAGCGTTGGTCTTTATAAGACTGCTCAAACATGACTTGTAACCATATCTGAAACTCTGGTGAAGCAAGCCACATAGAAACAAAACGCACTACCGAAACTTAGCTCTTTATTCGCACAACTGAAAGTTCGCGATCAAGATGTTCAAACTTTTCGCTGCCGGGTTGCTCCTCGTCTGCCTCGCAGGGAACTGTCCTCAATTTTCCCGTGCAAGTGTCATTCCGACAACATCCCTCCCGGAGCAAGGCAATCTATTGCGGGTAAGTTACTTCAGTGAGTTTTAAAGAAATATCAAAAGTCTCGGAAACAAAGTTTCGTTATTAACAAGAAAACTGAAGTTTTAGGAAAATAATGCAGTCCCGCAGAGGACTGTTCCTAATAGTCGGTTTTTAACTTGTCATTAACAGCCTACAATTTCGTAAATAATGTCTTTATTCTGCGGGAAGTAAGTTTTCACAAATTCACATAAAACAAATGTTTCCCTACTTTTTTTAGGAATTGGTGAAGAACAGAAAGGCTCTCCGAGACGGAGCGGCGGAGATACAGAGAGGAGAGAATGGTGGAAGTGAAGGGAAGAAACTTGCCGAGTACATGATTAACGAATTGAAAAGGAGAACACCAATCGCTGAAGGTAGGGGCCCTGCTCAAAACAAACTCTCATAACTTGACGTAAAAGATCGGGAAAGCTGTTGCTATATATCGAAGCGTTCTTTTGGATCTTCCTTATGCAGAAAAAATTGCATCACCGTTAATACTAGGAGATCTGCTCTACTTGAAAAAATAACACCCTTGACACAGTCGAAATGTTTCTTATACATTATTGAAGAAAGCCAACATTAAAACAAAAAAGTCAGCTCTTTGCACATAGTGGTTAAGTGAACATAATCGGTAGCGATTTCTAGTTTCGTAAACATATTTTATGGTCAGCTATTTCTATGTTTGTGGTTTGATTTCTCAATTTTTGTTTTCTTCTTCTCAACTGACTCGTGTGCATTCATCTCGTCGTGGTCATTTTCTTGTTTCTATGTTAACGCCAGCATGACTGAGTATAGTCAAACAGTCTGATCACTCGTATGATAATGACTGCATATTCCTGTAAACAAATTGTAATTATTGTGTTGTGTTGTTATCCATAGGGGATGAGGTGGTTGAGCCCAAGAACCTGGGTAGAACACGAAATGGGGAGAGGAACTGGTCGGCCTACCTCTGTTATTACTACCCAAGTTATTGTTGTAAGTATTGTCACATTTCTGTTTATTTTATGTAAATCCGAATTGGTTTTGCATCAAACATTTTTCGGTCGCCTTAATTCTTGAAAGATGAGCTTTGTATTTAAAAACTTCACATTCATGTACATTGTACATACATTGAATCTTCGAAGAAAGACGCGCCAAGCATTTTATGCACGAACATCGTTAGTGATTCTTCTTTTTCATATCTGATATAAACACCAGATGCTGGTTGTGCAAGTCATCAGTTTGAATGCGCAAATGGTTTGTGTATTCCGGGCTACTGGGAATGCGATAACTGGGATGACTGCGGAGACTTGAGCGACGAAGTTAACTGTGAGTATACATGTTACTGTTGTTACTATTATCAATGAGTTATTATTAATTATTCAACCTTAGCTCAAAATAGAAAACTAATAGTTACATTGCACGGTATACACATTCAACCTCATAACACACTGCATCAACAACAGGACGGTCCATATCAAGCTGGCCATGGCCCAGTTGTTTAGTATCAAGCACAACAAAATCATGCTTACCATCCAAAATACATGTTCCATATGCACAGTATGTGACTGGTATCCTGCCTATTGTTTCTTAACACTGAGTTGTTAAATAAGTAGCTGTTGAAATTGGGCCAATAACAAACGTGCTACTCAAATATGAAACATTATTTTGTCTGCCAATCCAAATTTCCTCTGTGTTTTGTTGTTGTTGGTGTTGTATTTGTTGTTATTGTTGTCTGTCCTAGAAAAAAACGTTTATTTATTTTATTTTTTTATTTTTTTAAGGTGCATGTGCGGATGATGAATTTAGCTGTACGAGTGGTGGATGTATACCAGACTATTGGCAGTGCGATCAGGAAGATGACTGCCATGACGCCAGCGACGAACAAGGATGTAAGTAGCGTTATCTCATTAAAAAAAAACACATATTTTTAGAAATATCAGCTCGTTCAAAAAGGGCGCCTTAACTTCAGCATCGATGACAGCAGTTATGTTGGAAGTGTGTTTAAGAGGCAACGTGAAAAAGAATAATTACTCATCTATACTTTGATTAACTACAGAGCCCAATTTCATAGAGCTACTTCCCAATTCTCTGCCAGCAAAAGTGAGCAGGATACCGGTCACAGAAGGTACACATAGAACATTTTTCGGGTGGTATTCTTCTTCCGGTGATCATAATTGTTTGTGCTTTAATATAGGCAGCTCTGTGAAATTGGGCCCAGCCAGTTGTTCCTCTTTTAACCAAAGTCCCCTACCTGAAACAAAACGTGAACAAACAAAACTGTTTGAAAACAAAACCACAAAGTTTGTCAAGCTTAGCTCAATTTACAATAAGAAAATGTTTTGTTTTTTCACAAACAGGCGCACCACCAACATGCGGGGGCTGGGGTGACTGGGGCGAATGGTCCGAGTGTAACGTGCCATGTGGCACCGGGCAGAGACAACGCACCCGGGTCTGCCCCTGCGAGCCGGCCACGCTGTGCCAAGGAGAAGGTACCGAGTCACAGACGTGCCAGCTCCAGACGTGTCTACCCGAGGCAGGTAAGGATAAAGAGGGACAACCCATGTTCTTGGACGATTTTATGAAATTAATGATTTCATGATGGCAAAATAAACCCTTAAAAGGGCACTTTTTAAAGTAAGATATTTGCACGACACGTTGAATTTGTTTACAAAGATTCATCCTATTTGCAGTTTAATGTACTTAAAACATCCCAATTTGAAAGTTTTTTTATTTAATGTGTTATCATCAATCTTATGAATGATCTGCGTTTACCAATCTGTGACCATGTTTTGTTTATGGTTGTTGTTTTGCCTTTTTTACAGGATGCGGCGGGACTTTCACTACTCCAACCGGAGTGATCCAGACCCCAACCCACCTGGATTCCTACAGACACAGTCAGACTTGCAGCTGGATCATCACTGTCAGTGATCAGAGATCTGTATCACTCAGGTATTAAATTTACTTCTTCTTTTTGTAAATCGTATTTTTTATTTGGAAGGCTAATCATCCTTGCTCGCAGTTGAGAAGCTGAATGGGTGCGGCTACAATGTGGTCGTGCTGCAGGCATTTTGGCTATCTCAGCCACATAAACCTCAGTATGTATGACCTCAAAATACAGCCGTATTTTTTATTTATTTTTTGTTATGACAAATTTTTAATTTGGAAATAATTTACAATAACAATTGAGAAGTTGATGGTCATCAAGTTCATACCAGCATCAAACACTAATCTTCTTAAACGTTATGGAGCAGTAATTAAGGATCACAAGTCCCAATTCATCATTGCTTATTTAAATTGCTGCTATCAAAATAAGAGTGAAATAAATAAGAAAATCCCTTATGAACTGTGAAATTCTTTGTTTCCACTAAAGCAAAATTTATGAAATTCTTTCAGATTGGAATGTTCGTTTTTTCGAGAAGACAGGGGAAAATCTGTTCTTTGACAATAAAGTTTTACTTTTGGTAATTATCAAAGACCAGTATCCTCCCAACATAAGCATAGAACAACAAACCTGCCACATATTTTGCTCAATTTGTCATCGAAAATCCAAGTCAATAATGACAGAAAAACACCCTTGTTGCACAGAATTGATTTAGTGTTTAAGATGTCTGAGAAAGGCTTCATGCCTAAAGTCTTTTTCATATACAAATTTTGAGGTGAAAATTTACCTCTTTCTCTAAGATTTACATTTTATACTTCAAGAGCTTTCTGTAGTGCTCTTTACCAATTAAGTTTTTATGGTCATTAACTTTAGGAGTAATAACCAAAAAGTACATCCTGTCTTTAAATGCCAATTTCTTTTGTTGCTGTGTTTCAGGTTTTTGAGCATGGATATTGAAGCCCATTCTTCTTGTAACTACGACTACATTGAGATTTACGACGGAGTGGACTCCAACTCTCCGATGCTAACCCAACGGCTTTGTGGAACCACACCCCCTACTGACGCAATCATCAGCTCCGGAGCTTCGATGTTGGTCCGTTTTGTGTCCGATAGCTCTGTGTCCGGTGAGGGCTTTGTGGCAACATATCAAGAAGTGATTGGTAAGCTTGATAACAAGTATCCTAAGGCCAATTTCACGATGTGATTAAGCCTTAAGAGACCAAAGTGACAACAAGCGGCTTGTACCAAAATGCCCCAAAGCTGTTGACCCGCTCACATTCACACAAAGAGGTCATAGTAAAGGTCAAGTCCAGATATGAAATTTTCCAATGTAGTAGGCCCTATGTTAACATAGTATCCCAACTTCTAAACACAAATCTAAATTTTCTGTTTCATGTTATATCTGTTGACATTTTTACAGATAAAAATTGAGTACAGAAATGAACAATATTAGCAATGTCTGAGCGTTTGCGATGATACAGAAATGAATGGTCTTTAAAGGGTTAACAGGGCATTCTGCTCTTAGGAACAACTGGTGGGAATCAATCGCACCCATATAAGTTGCCGCTAGCCAATCGGAGGTAGAGAAAAGTAATTAACAAAATGGCGGCAGTTAAATGGAATTAACAAATCACATTGCAAAGGATAGGCTATGTGTCTCACAGTATAGTTTGCCCAAGAGAGCTAGGCTAAACAGTAATCTAATGAGCAAAGATTCTGCTGAGCAAAATACCAGTCAAAAATGGTATAATTTACATTAGATTCTGGATTTATATCTTAATCTGGTAAGCATAATTTTGCTGTGCTTAGCTACTTTTTGAAAAGTTTGAAAACAAAATTACAAACTTTGTATAGCTTAGCTTAAATTACAATAAGAACATATTTTTTCACAAACAGCACCAACATGCGGGGGATGGGATGACTGGGGCGAGTGGTCCGAGTGTAACGCGCCATGTGGCGCCGGGCTGAGACACCGCACCCGGGTCTGCCCCTGCGAGCCGGCCACGCTGTGCCAAGGAGAAAATACCGAGTACCAGATGTGCCAGCTCCAGACGTGTCTACCCGAGGCAGGTAAGGATAAAAGGAAACACCCTATAGTTCTTTGATGGTTTTATGAAATTAATGATTTAATGATGGCAAAATAAACCCTTAAAAAGGCACCTTTAAAGTAAGACATTGGCACCGACACGTTGAATTTGTTTACAAAGATTCAACCTAACTTGCAATTTAATATACTTCATAATCATTCCAATTTGAAAAGTTTTTTCTTTATTGTTTTATCAATTTCTTTGTGTAGGATGTGCACATTTGTAATTGTTGTAAGAGGAGAGCCTCTGAGACAGGATTTTTTTTTCTTTTAGG
>JAUELU010105122.1:0-12374 GCA_032357145.1 Evasterias troschelii | reverse complement strand
TACCTGTTAAGTTTTGTTTACTTTCATATTGATGGATATTATATTTTTACTTTCCTAACAATTATTATGATACTATTTGTATAGCCATAACCTAAAGTCTTACTTGAAGACAAAATCACACTTACGTAATGACTCAATAAAATGGTTGGGACCGTCCTGGTATCGTAAGTTTAAAAACCCGCGAATCTTGCACAGTCTACAGACAACGTGTTAACTTCATTCAATCATTTTATTTATTCATTTTTAGTGAAAACAACAAAGAAAAGTTTTTGTCGCTGTTTTTATACTAGTGAGCTTTACATGCAGATTGAAACTTGATACCCTTCCCGGCTATTTCAATAAAATTATTCACTTGACACACAATTTTTAATAATATTTCATGTTTGGTCTTAAGAAAATGGTATGCCTACTGCAGTGTTCTCTGGTTCTAATTAATTTTGTTCACCCACTATTTACCCGTTGAGGAGATTTGACTGTGATTGACTTTCTTGTTACCATGTATAGAGGATGGTAACGTTGCTGATGTGCTCCAAGAAGCGATGGTTCCCCTTGTCAACTCCGGAAACTGTAATTCTGCTTACGGTGGACTAATTACGGATAATATGATTTGTGCAGGATACGAAGAAGGAGGGATTGACTCCTGCCAGGTAAACAAAACAAATCAATCTGCACTTCTTTTGAACATGTATAGTACCGGTGTCACAGGGGATTTTATCACCGGTGTGCGTTCCCGTCGCTGAATGAATGAATATTGAATTATGTTGATTCAACAGAGGGCGCTGTGAGACGTAATTTCTACACAATTTGTGAGGAGGGGAGGGGGGTACAGTGTACAATACACACAGTGTTCAATACCCGTACCAGCGGTAGCCTCTTGGTGCCCTGGGTCGATTTCACAAAACTATTTCTAACTTAGGACTAGTCCTAGGCAATGCTAGAGATAGGACCAGTCCTAAGTTAGGACCAGTACTTAGGACTGGTCCTATCTCTTGGCACTGCCTAGGACTAGTCCTAAGTTAGGAAGAGTTTTGTGAAATCGACCCCAGACGTCTTTGGCAGTGTATCATAATGGTATACTTATGAAACGATTTCTGAATGCTTTTTACTCGTGTTATGGTGGCTATTATATTTCCCGTTCCCCTCAGTTTCGCCCATCGAGAACAATGTAAAATAATTAAGACTTTATTTCCATTTATTTAACGAAGTTGGTTGTTTTCCCCCTTTCTCATGACAGGGTGACTCCGGCGGTCCATTGGTCTGCAGTAGACAGGATGAGTTAGCGGACGTTGAGCGGTGGTATCTGACGGGGATCACGAGCTGGGGCTACGGGTGTGCCAGACCGAACTTCCCCGGTGTTTACACCAACGTGGCTCGTTACGGAGACTGGCTCGAGAACGTCTTTGCGTCACACAATGGGCAATAAATTTATGCTCAGTTACTTTCAAATTCTGTACTTTTGTGCCGGCCACGTATGCTTTTTATGTTTGACTAAAACGCATTAATGTAATTTTCATGATATTGGATTGTTGGTATGACGAGATGGCTGGATCCATTTACGAACTTCCTAAATGAATTGACCAATATTGACGAAGTGTTTTTGCCACCGGACGGTTGGGAACGAAATTACGTTTATTAAAAATAAAGCGAGACTTTACCATCC
Organism: Evasterias troschelii; assembly: GCA_032357145.1. NCBI lineage: Eukaryota > Metazoa > Echinodermata > Asteroidea > Forcipulatida > Asteriidae > Evasterias > Evasterias troschelii. Next base: position 10,714 of record JAUELU010105122.1, on the reverse strand, counting down.
ACTTTTACTCATTAAGACACATTTGCTAATTTCCTAAAGAGAAGTGCTGTCAGTCAATTATTTATTTTTGTGCAGGCAATGTATGCCATGTGTGCTTTTTATAATTATTTGACTAAAATGTGGCAATGTAACTGTGATGATAGTTTCACTGGGTTAGTTATATTCAGGTACGATTTCCCCGAATCAATTGACTAAATATTGACCAAGTGTTTTGTCAAATGAAAACCACGAGACGGTTGACAACAAAATGACTTTTATAAAATCAAAGCGAGACTTTACTATCCACTTTAACTTATTAAGACACATTTGCTAATTTGCTAAAGAGTGCTATTACTCAATTATTTATATCTGTGCAGGCCATGTATGCAAAGGATGCTTTCTATACTTGTAAAACGCATCAATGCCTATATCTTGTGGTGATATTTTCACTGGGTTGGTTGTATAATGCCACGATGGTTGGATTCAGGTACGAACCTCCCTGTCAAGGAATTGACTAATAAGTGTTTTGTAAATAAAAGCCACGAGACGGTCGATGACAAAATAACCTTTTTATTATAAAAAACAAAGCGGGACTTTACCATCCATTTCATCTAAATTTATGAATTTTCCAAACAGTGCTACTCAGTGTTTTAACTTTTATATACCTGTGCAGGCCATGTATATATATATTTTTGTTATTTTTATATTAACATTTTAATTTAACTGTTTTACAAGTAAAATATGTTTTTGCATTTTCATTGAAACTTGAATTCTCATATATTGACTCCTTATTTCTTGCCTACCCATTTTTCAGCAAGTCGAAAATCATGATACACATGATGCCGATCAGCTTGATGAAAATAAATTGCCTGGCACATGGTCGTCTTGCTTTCTTATCGATACATCACTCGAGTAAGTGACACATCTCACACCATTGGATATGGACCTTTCCAATGTTGATAAGCAAAGTGCGCCAGTTGGCATGGACAGCCGAATGTTAGCAAAATATTTAATCGTGTTATAAAATATTGTGACCAAATTCAACATTTTCTGTAAAGATTCATGAACTATACCTTTCATGATTGTTTCCAACAAATTCAATACTATTTTTGAACTGCATTTATGGCTTTCCATAGATTTCCAACCTCGGATGGAAAAAATTCACGCTGTGACGTTAGAAAGGACTATAAGTGCGCCGCATTTTGATTAAACTACATCATCACAGTAGAACGGTTTTGCCTTAAACGTAAAGCCAAAGGATTTCTCTCGTCAGGCCGTGTGTTGAATCGTGGAGATAGAAACCTCCATGGTTGAATCTACTTTGGGGTTTTCAGGGTCATAAAAAGTTACAACAATGAGTCTGGAAAGACGCACGACTTGTTGCCATGACTGTTTGTAAAAGCTTTTATTGTCTGACATTAGTGAGGTTTCGTTGGCGACCCCGGTTACGTTTTCATGTACAACGAAACAAATAAATCAAATGCACATTGTCGCACTGCTATATGCGTATAGCGTTAACTTTAGGTCTACTTGACTTTTTTAAACAGAGTTTTGGCATCACACAGTAGTCAAAACAGACAACCAAAACCGTAACACTTCTCAAACAAATCAAACCTTAAATGATTTATAAAGGACCATAAAGTGTCTGCCTGTTGGTAAAATTGGTTTTTCTTTTCAAAAATAAAAGGAAATTTGTGACTTTTAGTAACTTTTACTACTACCCATGTCGAGAAAACCTTTACACTTTAGTTAAACAGACTGTGTAAAACATCACAAATGCGCAAAGAGAGATGACGTCACAGCCACTTATAACTCGTCGTTGCGCTAACCGTACGCCAACGAAGCCTATCTACTGTCTCTATGGAATCTAGACATTCGTACATTTAACCAGTGCTGATGGTTTCAACATTTGTATTGTCACTCACTTCATACATCTGTCCTGTCTGCTACCTTCATTACATCATATTTTCTCTTTCACATCCGGTTAAATTGGGCCATGATTTCTGCAAGGCGTTGTGCAGGCGATAACATATGGTGTAGTGTCGACCGTGGGTTCGTTATACACAACTTTGAATCACACAAGGTACACTATTTCTTGTCTCCAAATGCTTCCAAGTGGGAGCTCTTTATTTCTCTCTTAACATGTCAACAACAAAAGAACAGAAGGACGACAGGAGCTGCTTCACTAGCGAGCGGGCTTCCCCGTCCGACGGGGAGTCGTGCTGGCGCCCCCTACTGGCCAATCGGTCCCCGTTTAATACAATAGTTTTAACGTTTGAACTGAAAATTGTATTTATTACCTCATGTCCGACCCAGCTTTGAAGATTTTAGTGCATTGCCATTGTATTCTCCAGCTGGTAGGCCTATCCCAAAATGCCCACAAAACATCTCTTCAAGGAATACAAACTATCTTTTGACATTTTGTTTTCATGAAGATGTGGGTCTCTTTTCTATTAGGCTATTGTAACGTTTTCGGACAACTGGGCAAGAATGTATCATAATCTCTACACTCAACCTATTTTAGGTCATACTCCTGTTTTGTGGGTACTTTGTTGAAAAATAGCAAACATGCACTAAAATCTCTAGAGCTGGGGTATCATTCTAAGTAGGTACTTGAAACTAAAACTTTATTTTCGATGGTCTTTACAAGACCTATACTTCAATAAAGGCATAATTTTTCCAAGGTTATGATGTAACATGCAAAATAATTCACTTCTTATGACTTCGCTACAATTGGCTGTTTCAATCGAACTCCGCCTAACCAAAACTACATGAATTCATTTATTGACCCGTTTATGAAAAAACATTAAGTATGCCTACTAATAGCATAGTGTTTGCTTATAGCCGAGCTCTGGTTAACGAGTGAATAATGACTTGCAATGATATACAAGAGTGTTACACTCGATGACAGTTAACTCCACCCGTACCGTCACGTCAGCAATCCCGGAGAGTGCAGTTTGCATGGTCGCCATGAGTTTCGCTGCGTCCAAGCTTGCCTTTATTGTCCAAGTATCCGACCAAAGGCGTCTATAATTGTACACATAACATTGGTCGTGTATGGCATGAGTGCGGCAATCTCCTATACTTTGCGTGGATTTTTCGAATTCAGTCGTAATGAAAAGGTGACCGTAGGAAATCTAAAGTAAGTTGTACAAACAATGCAACAACATCAGTAATTATGGGTCTAGGCCTCGATTAAGTTAATAATTTGACGTCAACTTTTGTAGACACTTGTTTACACCGTATCCATTCCACGAAGTTTGCCGTGGAGTATAATCATTTGTGATGTCTTTGTTACCGTAAGTAAAACCATTTCTTGTTTAAAGAAATGTTTGTGCAGTAGGGCCTATCGGGACATTTTGTTTCTGGAAGTCAGAGTGTTTCACTTAATTCCATGTGTTTTATAATGTAGCCTTTACAAGGAAGGAAAACGCACTGCAATTGAAGTCAATGTGACGTCACACAATGTTTAGGCCAACAGACTGAAACATGTTTGACAATCAGCGAGATTAGAGATGGTGGTAACAAGATTGACTTATTAAATTTTCAACCCAGTTATCCATGGCTAATTAAGTAAACATTTAAATCGAATTACATTTTAGCTATCGAGTCGAGGCTTAACACTCCAGTGGTACACAATTTTACAGGTCTTTTGTTTTCAGAAATACGAGTCTACTGTTCTGTCGTCCACAGAACCCATACGTCAGTTGGGTTTTAACGGAAGAAAAAAATTGTCTAGAAAAACAAAAATCTTAACGAAAAGAACAGCTGTTCCGACCTTTAATATGTTGGAACAGCTAATAACGGAAACAAAACTCGGAAATTGTAGAATAGAAATCATACTTTATTTCAAAGATTAAAAACACCCAGGGAAATATGTTAAAAACCTAACATACGTACACGTTTTATAGAATTCCGATCCAAGTAATGGAAAATATTGTTATAAAATAATTCATTTATGAGAATACTTATGGCCCAATCTATATGATATGATCTGATGCCCCCCCCCCCCCCAAGAGTTGGAGGGCCGGACAGTTTCTATGAACTAACTATATTATTGTGTGTAGTTTTGGTAACTGAGCCTTGATTTCGTATATTGCTCCGTGGTTTTACCAGTCAAATCTTTCCCCATCTATAAAAATGCTTTAGAGTTTAAGTTTTAATTCCAAATTTTTAAGGAGAAGTCGGGAAAAAAAAACATATTCCAACTAAAATAACATAACGCTAGAAATAAAGTAAAACAGACACACTGTGAAAGATTAATACAATAAAGTATAAAGCTATAACCACTATTGTGATATTTAAATAAGCAAAGAATAATTGGGGGAAAAAATGTTAAGATTTATTAAAAATGTCAGGCGTTGCGGGTGCAACTTTGGACTGGTTTAAGTTCTAACTTATCCAGAAGAATTACTCAACGTGTTCAAATGAACGGGGCTCTCTCGGATAAGTTTGATGTCAATTGCTGAGTGCCACAAGGATCGTTTTGGGGACCCTTGCCTTTCAGCATAATATACTCATCCAAATTGTTTGATTAGTAGAACAGCATCTCCATAGCACCCATTGCTATGCCGATGACACCCAACTGTACATGACTATCCAATCTTTTTTTGTAAACTAACACCGGGCTTTGTCAGCCATGGACAATTGTATAAGATATTATACGTGAATGAATGTTGCAATATAAGCGTTTAATAAGATAAACGACGCCAAAACTGAATTCATGATTACTGAGGTCGATTTCACAAAGCACTAAGATTCATCTTAAGACGAGTTATCAGTATTACCATAGTAATTTGTATTGTGACATCACTCTTTGCTAAGCAACTGCGATGGATTTGAAGTTGCGATCAATCTTAACTCTTTGTGAAATCGAGCCCTGGTTTCATTTAAGATTGCGCGATTGTATTATTTCACAGCCATAAAGTATGCAACTTTAGGCTGATGATTTGATTTAGGGAAAAGTCTTTTCTTGTTCAAGCTGCACCAACACTTTGGAATGGATTACCCTCTCATATTCAATCGAAATAGTCTCTTTCTGTTTTTAAGATTTTAGGCTTAAGACTTTTCGTTTTGTACTAGACTTTGGCTTCTTTTGTTTTATTTGTGCTTATTAATGAAGTTTTTTACTTGTTGATGCCTTTACTCTATAGCGCCTACTCTTTGCTTATCACTGGGCCAGGCATACCAATCTTATCCAAGTCCACTCCTAACATGTGGGTGTTGATGAGCGCCCATAGAGTGGAGGATAGTGGAGGATTGAGATAGGCAAGTGAGCCTGTACTTTAAAACAAAACTATCATAGATACTGGAAACATTAAACAAGCTCAAGCCCTACGACTTGCCTAAAAAGAAGCAAAACTTTCCATTGAGGAGCCTCCTCTCTATCATGTATACACCAAAAATAGATCTAATATATCATTTTGATATCAAATTATAATCCACAAGAGGAGCTGACTCAGTAAATGTTTAAAAACTAATTTGGGGTTGAACAAAGACAAATTTACTAGAGCAGGATTTGAACTAACGACCGCCAGATTCATGTGCCAGTACTCTACCAACTGAGCTATCTAGTCCTACAAGTATCCCTACTTTTTCAATATCTTTGGTTGTTATGGTGGATCAATACGACAAATTAATAAAGTAATTAAGACTACATGTTAAACTTGAATTGGCCTGATTAATCATAAAATTTCCTAAAATGACAATATAAATAAATTCCAAGCAAACCCGTGAAATACGCTTGCCGTTAGCGCAGAATTCCCTGCTTCTGTAAGCGCAGAATCTTTGCTTAGGGTAAGCAGAGCCATGAAATTCGGCCCTTGATTTGCTCTAGATGGACAGGCAGAGGTGGACCTCCACAATCCAAATGTTCTCAAAGAGTGATTCATGACTCTCGGGACGAAGATGATGACAATAAGAAATAGTAACAGGGGCCGATGCAAAGGTAATTAGTACATCAACTGATCGTAGGGTGATAGTATTTTTAACATTTGAAGCAGGACAAAGCCAGTAATTGAATTTTGGTTTTTTTGTACATTGCGAGTGTGTAAGTGTGTCTAGCGAAGACTTTAATTAAAATGGGTCACAGAGTGGTTGGGCCGACTAATGACTTTCTTGGGTTCATCCTGCGTAAACAAACAATTGGGCTGTCGATAAATATGATTGCTTACGGCAGTGCATTGAACAGCTTAAATATTAGGGGCTTCTGAATATTGTTAATTTTCTGTGCGAATTATTACATGCTTATATTACTGGGTACAATGTACTCCATTATTTTGTTAATGTGTACAATACATCTTGAGTGCAGTAGAGTCGTGCAGTGAGGATTCTCCTGGCTACAAAGCTTTGCTCTTATTTCCCAACAAATCAGTCGGTGACGACAATTGACCTTGCTTCTTCGGAATTCCAGTTTCCACTCGGTCATCAGGGTGCGGATGATGTCTACGCACAAGATCTACGCACAAATGGCCTCCGATCTTGTGTACCATTTTGTACGGCTTGTTTCCTCTGGGGTTTTTCAATCTTTGAAACTACACACCATCATTATTTGTACATGTCCATACTGGCGTTGTCTGAACACATTGAAATGTCCTGTATTTTGTTTCTCGTTTCTTTGAAGTTCTCTAGTTCCTGTTCAGATATGGGTTTCCATCGGGTGAGCCTGCAAGTTCAAAATTACAAATGATTACAGTTAAGTTTGCACGCACCCACTATAAGGTAAGCTCTAAATGCTACATCGCCTAATATGCGCAATACACTACTATAAATTATGTTCAAAAAATAATGCATCGATCTCAAAATGGTACAGGCAAGATTAATGTGACAACAAAGTCGGGTGAATTTAGTCAATGATAGGACATGTGTTTATGGTTTAACTTTGTGGTGACACCATGCGATAGCATCTTAGTTGCTGTGTAGATTGTTATTATAAGAACTGTCTGGCTATTTGTCTCCTGTCCCATAGTAGATTAAGAAAGGGGAGACTAACGAGTTACAAATGAGAACTTTTAGATAAATATCATGGAAAAAGTCGTATTGGGAACATTTAGTACAGATTTGAGGTTAGGCACAGTGGAAATATGTATTTCCTCTTTTCTTAAGAGTACACCATGGACATATCTCATTTGGCAGCTCTGAAAAAAAAAATGGGTTGGTTGATGTCTGCATCCCGTTTATTTTTGTTTATTTTATTACTCACATTTGTAATGTTTCTTGGAAATTCTTGGTACCATTCTCCTCGGTCTGGGTTCCCGTCTCTCTCAAAAGACTGGCTGCTTCTTTTAGTAATGAAGAAAATCCGTCTGTGGTGTAGGCACCATCAGTGGACCGTAGCTGCAGGAAATGAGTGGAAACATGTTAACAGAATACAGAAAGATGTGACTATGGCGAGAACCAAGTGAAACTTATCTCAACTACCTATTTTTTTTTATTTTTATTTAAAAGAAATTTAAAGAAAAGGCCAAAGGGCTACTCAAGGTGGGGTTTTCCTCCCAAAAACTAAAAATTTATTCTTTATTCCTATTAATCCTGTTACTGGCCCTAATTGTGCTGCCGGATGTGTAATCAATTAAATAAACAAACACATTAAGTCATTACCAATCTCTACCGATAATTTCTTCGCCTGATAAGCAATTGCATAGTTCTTGAAAAAAATATTGTCAAATTACCTCGTCATCTTCTAGAACATTAATTTTGACATCATGGTGGCTCAATCCCATGCAGCTGGCAAACGTCCGAGCTATCTTGAATGTGACACAATCCATGGCTTTGACTGTTAACTCCCGACACCGATCACCAAGCTAAGAAATTAAAGGGAATTTCAAACAATTAATCTCAAGTAAAATGTACAATCACTGAACAGAGTTTATTTGTTTCTAAACAAAACAATACATCAAGTTGAAAGAGTGTAGAGCTTGAATAAGAGAGAGCAGACATATGCTACAAGTTTTAAAAGTAAGAATAAGAACAGTAATAATAAATTGACCCTATTTTTACCTTTATTTTTTCTAGTATTGTAATTCAAATTTAATTCAGCCTCTGGCCGAGACTTTTTGAATGTTTTTAATAAACCAATAAAACAATATCCCCTAAAGTATGCTAGTAAAGTGCCAGACAACCATGACTGGATCTCGGGCACTGTACAAATTAATACAACACCAAACAAAAACATACAACATGAGTAATGCCAAGTATCTCAAGCTGTGTAATACAATTTCATTTTATAAATTGACAATAAATATTATAGAAAAAGGGATTGCAGCCAAGGCGTGCACAGGTTCAAATCCGACCTCCCAAACTTTAATTTGGTCACACCTTGAACTTCTAAACAGGTAATTTTAAGGTCATTGTGTAAAAATAGAGTCAATTTACACAGCCTAAACATTGGGCTGATTTACTCCACCAGACCCACTCTTAGCATTATAGAAAATTTGATTAATTAAATCTATCCTAATGAATTCTTCATTTATTTGTAATTATACCTTTAGAATGACGTTTTTGTCCGCACTGACTTCATTTACCAGCGGTGTCAGACATTTATCCACTTCAGATAACCGATCATTCAGGGAATAGGCCAGGCTGTCATGGAAACAAGAAGAAACAAAACTTCTAAATCAGGATATGAACTCAAACACCTGCAAATGAAAGACTTTCATTTGTGTCTCATTGACCTCTCTCAGTGAATGATTTACTAGGATACTTTCTTTTTCTTTAATAATAACAATAAAAACAATAATAAAAGTAATAAGTGTGGCTTGTAATATATTACTCGAATCTGTCACTCAGTGTTGCTCATGGCACTCCAAATTGATTATCCCTGGTCACTCGGCCTTTTATTTCATACCTTTAACCATCTCAGCTCCCTCAGGAGTATACATCCTGTGCTGTAAAATTTTAAAAGCACCAAGCTACATCAATCAAAAGTACCATCCCTACCCTCATTTACCCCTGGGTGAAAAGAATCAAAGTGTCTTGCTCAAGAACACAAGTGTCAAAAATTGGATTTGAACCCGCACCTTGATGATTTTGCAACGAGAACTTGAGCCTGATTCCCTGGTACTGCTTTTCCTGTGCTTACAACCGACATAAGTCTGCTGTGCAATGAAGGTTGGCTAGTATCAAGACTCAGTTCAAACTTGAAAGATCTGTCTTAAAGACTTACCCAAGCCACTCCATCATTTCTCCGTGCTTGCTTCGCCAATTACTCTCGCAGTGGTCGTTGACAAGAGACACTAGCAGGGGTACCGTATCATTGAACTTGATCCTAAAATGAAAATAATCATAGTCATGTCATCCTCATTTCAAAAACGCTAGAGGGTATCTATGCCCAGAACCATCCACAAAATGTACCCAACTTTATGGTACTGGTGAGTAGTAAGCAGTACACACCACACTACCTACATGTAATTATATGCCAAGCAAATACTACCAAGAGACAAACACAAGCAGTTTTAGGAAATTGGCCCGCATTTTTCTAAATGAAAACACCCAAGTTCATTACCCAGGTGAATAAGGTTGGCATAGTGGTATATTGCCCGGCATTGCATCTCTGTGGGCCCCAATTTGAATCCCACCTTAAACTGGAGCCCTGCATGTAGATTGGGTTTTCAGTCCCAGCCTGACTACCTGGAGTTCCCCCCCCCCCCCCTCAACATCTAAAGACAGAACATTTTGGAAACATCTTCTCTGTATACATCTAAGTATCTTTGGGGCTCAATTTCTTAGAGCTGCTTAAGCAGAAACTATTGTTTAAAAACTTTCTGGTACGCAAAAATGAGCAGGATACCAGTCACAGATTGAACATGTGAATTAGCACTTTGGCTGGTAATCTCTTGTAAGCATAATTTTGCTACTTTTTGTACTTCAGCAACTTGATTATAGTTGCTTGAACAGAAAATGTTGCTTACAAAATGTTCCTTAGCAAAAAATTAGCAGGATACCAGTCAGAAATGGTGTATGTGAGTGACAAGGTATTTTGTCTGGTAACTTTATTCTGGTAAGCATAATTTTGTTGTGCTTTAGCTACTTTTTGTGCTAAAGCAGCTCTATGAAATTGGGCCACGTTCCCTTGGTTTCTGTACCACACAAACAAAATTAATCAAATAAATTAAATTAAACTTACTTTTCCATTTTGTGGATTTGCTCCTCGTTGTACGGGAGAGTTTTTGACCTACTGTCCCGTCGGAAGTTTGCATAAATTTCTAGTTGTATTTTGAACCAGGTGTTGAACTGCTGGATACTGTATTGTATTAAAACACAAACCATTAATTAATATCAGATTATCGAACAAAAAGTTTTTTTAAACATTGGAAAAAATTGCATAATACCTTTTGAAAAGTTTGAAAACAAAATTAACATAATCACAAGAGTTCCAATAAAACTAAATGAACATTTTTTAATTAGCATAAACTCAAACAGGATTATTCAATATTGTTGAGGAAAACTGAAGAGTGATTGTTTGCTAGTGAAAGACAACATAGAACTACTAAACATACTACCTTTCCATCAAAAGTGATATTTAAAAGAAAAATACAACTACACGTAGTCCATCTACAACATAATAATAATAATAATAACAATAATAATGCATTTATAATGCGCCATCTATCTAGTGTACAAGACCCTATTCCGAGGCGCAGAACATAAAACAAAACATATAAGCAACAAAAGAGAAATATAGAATACAAAGACAAATAATCTAAGATATGTTACAAGTTAAGTGTATGTGGAGATA
>JAUELU010105007.1:0-11063 GCA_032357145.1 Evasterias troschelii | reverse complement strand
TATGCACAAATCCGTGAACATGTTGAATCTCACCAATTCTAAGAACACCCTTTCAGCAAATCCGTTGGTACATTATAGAATTAGGGATTTTACTGCAGTATAATAAGTGCAAAAGGTATTACTACAGTGGTTATGTATACTCATGTTTCTTGTGTTTACACTCTCATTAAGATGACTTCTTCAACTTAGTCGAATCATTTGTAACAAAGCAACTTAGTTATTGTCGAACAATTCATTAAAAAAGCCACCAACCAAAAGCGAATAATGATGTGTGTCATTCTTGTTTAAGTTAAAAGAACATCTTCTTCATTGTAACATTTTGTTCGATTAGCTTTTCAATGCAAATTATTAATTTTTCTGTCATCGAATGTATTTTTCCGGAAATGATATTCAATTGATACATACTGCAGCTTAAAGGCACCTGGAAGTGGTATTTTGTCAAAATAAAGCTGTTGTCATTAATATATACATTTTAATAAGTGGAATGTGAATAAACAATTAACTAAGGTTAAAAAGTTGTATTTTTATTTTAATTACCAATTTAAAAGTAGGCCCCCCTTTACATGGCGCTGTTCGTGACGTCAATCGAGGCAGGAGAAAATGTGTAGTCTGGTCCCGTACATTACGCCTGGGTACCTGATCAGTATGATGCGTTTTCGTATTCGGACGTCACCACCCAGTGCAATCCTAGGACAGTGTACGCCAGTTTAAACGAGGTTTTTCACCAGTCCCGAACTGTCCCATGCGCGTTTCTATATCTTAAAAACTAAAGATACGAGCATGGTCATAACGAGAACACGGATTGTTTTTCCTACGTTGCCAAACTATTTATCGGATCTGCGTGCAGCGGCGTCGTGGCACAAGTCGATCCAAACACCAGAAACATTTCGCTGGTAACCTAAGCTATAATGCAATTTCCCTTGCACACTACTACCAACGAAAAAAATCCCCGCTTTCCAAGCACGACCGGGTATCCAAGTGTTCGCTGCATAGCGCTGAAAACGACGTCGGACCGGACCACTTTGCCCTCGTTAGCCTGACTTTCGATGCCCGTATTTCGATTCCCCTAACTGCCTATATTTGGGATCTGCAGGAAAAACATACTGGCTGACCCCATCTTTAGTCGTTTTGCTGCATCCAGCAGCAATTTCTGCCGGAAAAAAAAAAGAAAAATCCCCTTTTTGGATAACAAAACGAAACGTACAATCTCACACTTGCACGTGTTTAAACAACGTAAATGCAGACAAGTTCGAGGGGGGTCGATGTTCGATCAAGGCGAAATCTTCCTCGATTGACGTCACAAAAAGGGATGGGCGGAGTCGGTCCCTATTAACTTTATCTATTTTTTTGACATATAAATACTGACAAACAATTACTCAAAAAATTGTTTTAATGTTTATATACATATACTCTTATATTTAAAAAATCTATTTCCAGGTGACTTTAACGGTCTGGGCAGAAATCCACAAACAGAGCCTTGAGAAAAGTGCAAGTAAGTTATTTTCTGAAGTGCAGCAGATATAAAGTTGTTTCCACTGAAATGAAATTAACAAGTGCTGCAGTTTGTAAACTATTAAATAAAATTTTCATTTCTTCCCGGTCAGTTTTCCCTTTAACTTGATATAAAATATATATTTATTGGTATCTGTTGTAAGATTGTAAAAATGAAACGTTATTTTAAGATTCAAATATAATGTTGGGTATTAAGCATAACCAAACACGGCACCAATAAAGTTTGGCTCCGAGAAACAAAGTCGGTCAATCTAATCCTTAAGTTTTACTAATTAAAAAGTAAATTACTAATTAAAAAGTAATTTACTTGAAAATTTACTGAATGAAATGTACCGGAACAAAAAGGAGGCCGGCCCTGAAATTAAACAGACGGGCATTTACTAAAATACTACAGAAAAATCCACACAATGCCGTCTAAAATATAAAATGATGTCTTGCACTTTAACTGATTATAATCCTCTAAAAATAGCTCACATTACAAATAATTATTACAACCCCGTCACGTATGTGAAGAACGAAGGGTTAACACGAGGTATAGTTTTACATTCATACGAGTTTACAATACCCGACTAAACTAGACCTTAACACTACAATATTTACATACAAACAATATTTTGTAAGCACAACATAATTTTCAAAGAGAGCTCTTGAACAATAATTATCTCAAATGATCAAAAAATGTAACAACAAATTATATTTGCTGCGATATATAAAGCGTTACAACTTGCCTCAATTGGATCTTTTTACAAATCCAAAGGTTACTTCCGACCTGTGCTTGAATATTGTGTACCTGTATAAAACAAGGATCCCACTCGAGAAACTGATTATTTTAATTGAAAGTGTCAAAACAAGAGCTTTTTAACCCATTTTAGGTACTGACTATGTAGCTAATCAGGCACTTAATGCATGTCAAATCCAAATCCTTGAAGAGAGAAGACATTATTACAATTGTGTTGACTTTGCAACAGTTTTAGGAGGTGATCCTCGTTGCCAACAATGGCTGCCACTCAAGGTCACAGCTGACTTGTCCTTTTAAAGACATGCACCTAAGTACCAGCAATTCTTCTGTAGATTTAGGAACAGTGCCAATACGTAATTGATTGAATTAATTGATAAATTGTCCAAATGATTTACTGCAAGTTTATTGTTTTTGTTCGGCCCATATTTATAAACAATTTCCTTTTCAGACGCTGTGTTTAGTAACTGTCTTCCTTTGTGGTTGTATATACCTTTTATGCTTTTGTACGCAACTTTTTCTCTCCCTTCTAGCGCAAAGTGTTTTGGTGGCAGACATGTTTGTTGTCATGTAAAATTTGTAATCATCGTTTTGTTCAGAAACTAAATAGTTTTCGGGAAGAAATAGTAACTTCCTGTTGACAGGATTTCTTCCAACATCATTAAAGATTATTGATGGCAGTTGTTGGCTCTCAGATCTACGATCTTAGATCTTCTCTGAATGATCTCAGCTTTTCAAGTTAAATGAACTCTGAACTGTTGGTGATGAATGAAGCTGCACTGCATGTTGATAGGACCTACACATACTAGCTGCAGCAAGCGTTCAAAGTGAACTCTGGACTCGCTGTCTGGACTGTTGGTGAGGGAATCCGCACACGGCATAGGACCTACTACCTAGCTGCAGCAAGTTTCAAGGTGAACTCTGAACTATTGACCTACACGTACCTACATGTAGCTGCAAGGTGTCAAGTGGAGGAGTATTCAACAGTTCTTGTATCCTTGATAATCGCGGAATTGAACTCTCAGTGGACTGAACAATAAATCCAGGATCCTGGTGTATTGAGATTTTGTATTGGCCAATATTTAGTATACAGCTGTTCATGTTTTATTGTGTTTTGCATTTAAGCTAAAAGTTAAAGTTTGTTATCTTCTTGAAGAAAGAGCTATGAAGATCATTAACAGTGGTTCTTTCAAGTTTTAATTCATTTGCACGGAGTCAGTTACACCTATATACAGTTACACCGTTACACCTATATGTGGGTGTTACACCTATATTTTAGCTACTCTTTGTACTTGCTTTCTTTTTATCATTTTGAATTGATGTACACATTGTCAGCTTTCCAGCCCTTGGCTGCCATGTGATATTTCTTTATGAATAAACCAGCAATGAATGAATGAAAAGCTTGAACACGCACTTGGGAAAAAAAGCAAGACAATATTATATTATATCCCTAGGAATAAATTTTCAACAACCTTTTAAAAATGCACTGCTTTTTACAAATAGGATTTTAGATGACGATTGCCGATATTTAAAAACATAGTTGTTGTTAGCTTACTGATGGGCCTACATCACACCAACGCAATTGATCCATAATACGGTACTTCAGTGTATCAACCTATATCCCAATGATATCTCTAATAAGTTCAAGCAATTGTCGACAAAATTTAAGGGCAGTAACGGATTGGAAATCTTTGTATGCCTGTCCACTTGTCTTAGAGTTAAGATTGTCAGATTGGCGTGGTTTGTTGAAGTCACAACCAAGAAGAACCAAATAATCTACTAGAGTCAACACCTCCTTGGACGTCACATATCGGTGTTGACAGACTGTCCGTGCTAGATACGTCAAGTCATTACTGCTCAAATCAGGACGACCGTCAAGACTGTACTGAGCTGCTTTGAGAGCCATTTCTGCTGCTTGATGGATCTGGAAGGCAATCCACTGCACATGGGTTGGCAAGTCTTTATGTGTTTGTTCAGCATTGTGAAGATGCTCTTCAGCCTGTCGGAAACACAACCTTGCGCTGGGAGAAAGTTTGGTATATTTGCTGAACGGAGGTGAACCGAAGTCAGTTGAGTCATGTCTGTGCTTTCTTTTTCTATTTCGTTTACTATTTCGATTGGTATCTCTGGTGAAGGACGGTGGAACGAAGCCAGTTGAGTCATTTTCTCTCGCTCTATTTCCATGACGCTGAAAATGGTCATGGTACTTCCTTTGATAGTTTCTAGCGTCTTCCCTGTCCCTCCTGACATCGTTCTCCCATTGGGAATATTTCTCTTGGTAATTGGATCCATGTTCATGTCTACCAATTTCCGCTTTAAGGAACTTAAACGCTTCGTTTGCAACTGTTTCTCTGCCTGGGTTCTTGTCTGGATGCCACTTTCGGTACAGACGCCTAATAGCTCGTTTTCTTTCTTCTTCTGGTAAATCGAATGCTTCGTTTATCTCCTCCCTTATTTTTTCAAGATAGTTTTCGAAAATGTCTGGCAGTTGCTCATTGGATGCCGTAAAGGGAACTTCAGCTGTTGGGTCGCCAGTAAAGGAAACAACTGCCAGGTCAGGTTTTTCTTGGGGTCGGAGGAACTTATACAGTGCTGTTACCTTGACAATGATGGGTCCTTTGAGCCCAATATCAATTTTGTATTGTTTGGACAACCTGGTAGACGTATTACTCTCGCCAATCTGTTCAACAATTTTTGCATAAACTATATCAGTAGCCTCGTATGATGAGTGTTCTGACTCAACCCTCAAAGTTTCTGCTGATCCTGAAGCAGTGCTTTCATGTGCTCGACTTACATCTTCCAATGAACACTCGTACCCAACAATCTCCCCTTTATGGAGCAGGTTGTAAGGATCCTGATCAAGAAGATGTCTTATATCACTTGGAATAACAGCTCCCAAACGATATTGCCTGTTTTCATTAGAACCTCTTGGACTGGTGCCATACTCTGGAATGTCTGACTTGCAAAGTACTTCATTCATTTCACTGGGATTTTCACAGTCAAGAGCATCTTGTAGGAAACCTAGGTGTTCAGAGTCAAGCAAATCTTCTATCACCTCACCACAACACCGTGCAATGAATTTGAATGTTAGACTTCTAATTATTTTATCAGGACACATGTGCTCTAAGAATATGGTCATATTGTCTCTGTTAAGATATGCTGGTACTGACTTCGGTCTACTTGTAAGTAATGCCCCATTTGAGTCATAAAAGCCAAGTTTCAGTTCAGTCTTGCAGCAAAAGTTACTAAACTCCCGAAGTTGTTCGACACTTTTCGTTTCGTCTGCGTCTGGTGCTTTGTCTTTTTTCTGATGCTGAAGAAGTCTAAGAAGCACTCGTGTCATCTCCACTGAATTCACCATCCTCTTGATGTGTTCTAGATACGGACAATCTTGTCCAGCAGGGCAATCTTCGTTATCTTCATGTACATTTTCATGCATCTCATTCCCTAGATTCTTAGGACGTAATGATTCAGGAAGAAGCTCAATAAGACTCACTTCATCATTGACATCAAATCCGCATTGCTTCAGAGGAATCACAAACTCTTTGTCAGTTGACGCTATCTTCAATTGATCCATGAGATGCGAGTCTGCGTAATACAGATGTGAAGCTTTCCTCAGAAGATTGTTGGAACTGGGAAGGTACAGCTCAGAGACTGAAATTTTGCATTTCCCTTTTGTAGTCTTCATTATTTTGAAAAGCGCTGTCACAGCAATCAGCGCTGACTTGCTTTCATTTGGACCAAGGCATTCGTCTTTGCATTCTGTCTTGATGGCTGATAAAACTCCAGCCAACTGGTCGAAAGTACAATATGTTTCTGCTCCAAGGAACTTATAAAGAGCATCAAATTCTGATAACTCCCTCGGTGCCTTATACAGGTATGGCCTTAGACCTTCCTCTTCGTGGTCCATCATATTTAACACCATTTGATCAGCTCTGATGAGGACTTTGCCATTATCTACCAAGCAGAGAGCAGTGTGGTGTAAACGACGCTTCAGTTCCTCTCCATGCTCTGTAATATTGTCTTGAAGGTACTTGCAAATCTTTGGCATGACGTTCTTAAATGTATGTCTCACTTTCAACGGCAGTGTGTCTTCCTTGTAGATAGCATTCTTTTCAACCATTCGACAACAAACTCGTTGGATATGACTCAGGGCTTTATCGATAACAACTTTGTTTTGAATGCCAAGACAGTCATGCATGCAGACTTTGCTCTCAAAAAGAATGTTTGATGGTATCGACCATCTCGGTAGAAGCTTGGCAACTGACCAGACAAGTTCTACGTATTTTTCAGGCATTGATCCTCGATATGCAATAAATGGACGCAGGTCTCGGTCATCAGATGCAGCAGGATGAATGTCGATCAGTTCTTGCTTTATTGGAACTGAAGGGATAAATTTGATCTCTGCAATCCCACGTAAGAAGTGTGCATCGTGTAGACTATCATTAGACTGCAGTTCAGCAGTAAGAAGTTTTGAGATTTCACAGAGCTCCTTAGGTTTGATGCTGCTGGTGACTGCCTTTGCTTTTGATTCTATTGTCTTCGCAAACTCAACAAACAACTCCGGAGTGACTTTAGTGTGAAGACCAAGCTGCGATAGAAACAACGTCAGAAGTCTCATCTTTCCAGGTAGTAATTTGTTTGGATCTACCATGGCTTTGAAGATTGCATTCTCCGGATCAAAAAAGTACGCTACAGTTCTTAATGTACCCGACCCATCAGGAATGAACGAGATTTGAGAAAGTCTTATAATAATGACTTCGTTCACATCAGCAGCAGAATAAGGCAATACTATGTCCTTAATATTCGTGAGATATGAAACCTTGGACTCCGTGGTGAGTAAGTTAAAACTTGGAAGTATGAACTTTAAGTAAACTTCAGCGTGGGTGATGGGAGAGATACCAAGTTTACAATGAATCAAATTCAAATGTCGACTGGGATGCAAGAACACACAATTCATGTGTTTCATCCATTGTTCAGCCTCAACCTCTAGTAAACTGAAGCCTTCCATTGTATGACAATGTTCATAGGACTCAAGACTGGTCATATTGTTATCAGGTAGTTTGAAAATGTTTAGCATCTTCATGGTTTGGACGTTCTCCTCGGAAAACGAGTCACAACCCTCCTGGAGATACCGGAGCAATGTTTCACTCTCGGTGAGTGAGAGTTTTCCAATCTCAATGTCTGTGTCCAACATAAACTTAATTACATCTACAACACTGTCTGGCTTGACAGGCAGGGCTAAGTAGTTCTTCAAAATTTCAGGTAAAGTGGATAATATCATTGGCATGTGCTTCACATCAAGTTCTGGAACACCCAATTTTTGTAGTACTTCGGTGAATCTCTCACGGACCGTTGTGTCACAGAAATCATAAAGGAACAATACAGTTTTAGACATTGCAGTTGATACCAATTTCCCTGATGTTGTAGGGAATATAGGCCAATCTTGGATGGGTTGTAGACAACTTTGTGAATTTTCTACCATTTCACTGCAGATGAACTCCCACAGGTTTCTAATCCATAATGCAGGAGGATGTCCATTATCATTGGGTGTCCATGTCATGTGATGAGTACAGCCTTGCCAGTCTCCAGGCAGGTAGTTGCCCAAGTGCACGGCAAGCTCAGATATGGTGAACGTCTTTAAAATCCCACTGGTATAAGCTTCGTCTTCTGATTTGTTCTGATATAGCCAATTTAAACATAAATGGACAAGGTTCCTGTGAAGAAACAGCTGTTTCAAGTTAGGAAGCACATTACAATGCGAACTTACGTAGAGTCCATCTACTGTTGTAAACACACCAACCTTGGCATCATTCGTGAGCCGCAACGGCAGACCATTCAGCTCAATTGGCTGTGTGACACCCTCCAAGCAGTACTTAAACAATGTAGAGAAAGTATGCACATCTTTGAAAGCTGTATCAGTCAAAGGAACTGATGAAGATGGCTCAAGTAAAGGATTACATAAAAGGTGCTTCACAACTGCTTGAGGAGACACAAACTCTGCTTGGACCTGACTAGATTTGAATGCTTGACACAGTTCCGCCGAACTTTCCAACAACTTGAAGCCTACTGGTATTAAGAACGCTCTCAGGATGGTGGACCTTGGAGTTGTCTTTTTAGTTTCTACTTCAGCAGATGCTACAACTTGGGGATTGTCTTGCATGCTCAGGTCATCAAAGTATGCCAAACTTGTAGCTGTGTTAACATGGTGCCATGTTACTTGTGTTCCCTTACCCTTTTGACATACAACAGGTAATACGTCCAAGTTTCTCTGACTGATGTACCGAAGTGTGGCTTTGGCAACTAAAAGCCATTCTTTGTGTAAGTTCTTCAAATTCTTTGGGAAAAGATCGTCATAAAATGAAAAGAGCTTGTGGGTTGTCAATTCATCCTTACCCTTGAAAGGGATCTTCCTGCCTGCTTCTACCAACAGTTTAGCATATGCTGGGGCAATAACACCTGTAATCAGCTGACGATTCCATTTGTGGATTAGTTGATCATCAGCCTCCACATCATTTCCCTCCATTGCGTAATCATCCCCTTTAGAAAGATTTCTTCTTGAAGAATCCAGCTCAAACATGCCATTGACATGCACAGGTAATTCAGTGTGGATAGGTAAAGGAAGAACACAGTATGCTCTGTATTGCCGATGCAGGACACTCCCAACTCCACTTAGAAGAGCTGCTGCTCCTCCTCTGGGAAGACGATCTTCCGACCCCTTGATACCTACGACACCTTCAAAACCGAGCATTTGTGACACCAGCCACTTTTCTCTAACTCCCTTTGAGTCTTGAATGACAAGGCTGTAGACTTGACACATGGATGGAATAGTTTCATGTGAAGTATTTTTGAACAGCTTCACATGTTCATATAGTTTTGCGCGTTTTTGTATGTCACCATCTGAAAATGTTGCATTGGTGGAATACTTTTCTTCCAGTTTGTTGGTAACCTCATCAATGCATGAGATTGTGATTTTCTTGATGTTGTTGAGAAAGAGCAGAGCTTCGTGTGAGACAGCCTGAAACTCATCAAGCAGCATTTTAATTCTACAGGGGCTGAAGCATTCCTTTGATATCTCAGAAGGCTCACCTCGGAGTGGAAAGCGAAACATTGTTCCTTCAAGACCTTTGAAATCATCTTCCAGGTATCCACACATCATGTCAGGGAAGTTCTTTCTGAAACTTTCTTTAGTATTATACCTTCTACCAGGGCAGGTTTTGTCAGCCCTTTCAGTGTTGGTATTATACATTCTACCAGGGCGAGATGAATCAGCTCTTGCAGTATACTTCAGGAGAGGATCAAACACACACAGAGTGTCATTGTTACTCAGGAAACTTGGGCAATCAGTAAGATGGTACACAGCATTGAAACCAACTCCAAATCGTCCAGTAGTTGCAATATCCTCTCTCTTACCGCCAACCCCTACCTTCTGAATTCCCTTGATATCTGCTTCAGTGAAGGATTTATCATTGTACACACACAATGCGGGGAGGTTTTGGACACCAGCCCAGTCGTTTGATATGACTTTTTCTGACTTGTGCTTTCGAGGATCATAAACAAAGTGTATTTCAGTAGCTCCAGCATCATCAGCATTCTGTAGCAGCTCTTTGAATACATCAGAAACATGTGGATATGATCTCAGGATGTTACTAAGGCGGTCTGTCAATTTTTCCATTTGTCCAAATTCGGATTCGAATCCGCGGGAGGAAGAGCATCCATCAATTTGTTTTTGTCTGGTTGTTTTGATACCGATAGTTTCTGCAGCAGAGTGTGATAGGGAATCATGAGTGTATACTTCATCGACAGATTTATGTACCCACCACAAATCGTGATAAGTAAGGTCACTTGGCTTCTGCAAAATGCATTGGTCATCTAATACATACATTTCTTCATTCATATCTATGTCTTGCATATCATCTGCCTGGTGACAGCGACATATTGCAACAACTTCTGATGTCATCGCCTCTGCCGTTCTGACAGCTAATTCTGTCAGAATCAGGCCTCTGAATTCCGTCTTCAAGGTATGTAATACTTGAAGATAATCTCTGATCTCAAATTGTTGTTTCACCCCACAACGTCTCAGCAGCGTCTCAAACCGACATTTAAAGTCGGTAGGAACTTCAAATAGGTAGGGTCTACTTTTGCCATTGTACTTAAAGGCAAACTGCTGGCAAGCTCTAAATTCACCTTCACATAGAATAGATTTGAGAGAGCAAAGCCTGTCTATGTCCTGGTCTGTAACATCATCTCTGCAAAATGCATCTTGGAGGAATGAATATATTGATTGAGCCATAGAAGATGTCTGCTGTGTGGAATTATTTGTTTCTTTGATAAGAATGTCAAGCTGGTTGATGACGTCACTGACAATGACTTCCTTTTCACCAAACCCTAGGAAGCTTTTCAGATTTTGATTCAATGCTTCAGATCCAAGTTTACCTTCATCTAGTAAAGGTTTTACAGAACCAAGTAACAACACGTGTTTGGATTCATACAGAGAAGCTGCCGACATTAATTCCAGGTCACTTTTACACCATTCAGAAGGGTAATCATCGGGCTTTGTTAACACAGGAAGAAACTTTGCATTCTGGATTCGTTCTTTCTGTTTAGCTGTTTGGGCATCTTGCCTTCCCAACTTGTCACTCATCAACCTCAGAAGATTTTTAATTTTCTGGTCATAACCCTTGTTCAAAGAGATTGTTTCTGCTCTTTCACACACATCATCCCAGGGTAGATCATCGCAAGCCATACCTAGATCTTTCAAGGAAAGAAGGCGGACTTCTTTTCGGTATTCTTCCCCATGAGGAAAAAATAGAAT
>JAUELU010104929.1:0-11073 GCA_032357145.1 Evasterias troschelii | reverse complement strand
CCCCCCCCCCCCCCCCCCCCCCCCCCCCCCCCCCCCCCCCCCCCCCCCCCCCCCCCCCCCCCCCCCCCCAAATGGTTCTATTTTATGTATCCAACCATGCAATGGTGCACTTATGGTGATTTCATTTACGGGTTTGGAGGTAAGGGTTATGGACATTTGTCAATGAATTGACAGATTTGGAAACCCATTAGTTTCTTGAAGTTGACATTCAAGGTAATCATGTACTGTACATACTTATAGTATTTGAAATCGTGTAAAATCTCGGTGGACCCTCATGGGGCCCGGCGGAGCTGTGTTCCCGTTGGAATGGCTGGAGGGGAAGTGTCGGGAGTCCGGGCCTGCATGCAGAGCTCCGCGGGAATGGGAGGCGTAAGAGTGCTGCCCGATGGTTACAGGGGCAGAGAAATATTCGTCAAGTAATTGGTTTCTTTTTTTCCTTGGGGTGGGGAGAGAGGGTACTATTTAATTTATAAAACCATGCAATATTGCATTATTGTATACTTCATTTTTGGGTTTGGGAAAGGGGGTAAATGTTCTGAATATGTGTCAATTGATTGACAGACCAAGGTTTAACTATACATATATGGAAAGCCATTAGTATATTGGTGACTTTCAAGGTAATCATAGTTTTTACATACTTAGTATTTGAAATCGTGTAATTAACCCTGGTGTACCCTCATGGGGGCCAGTGGAGCTTTGTTCCCGTTGAACTGGCTGAAGGAGAAAGGTCGGGAGTCTGGGCAAGGAAAAGAGTAGGCTAGAATCATTCCCCGTCGGTTACAGGGTATGGGCTCATTTTCGTCAAGTTAGTGATATCCGTTTAGACATAACTAAGTCAACATTCATGATACCATTTCATATCGCGATTTACAATCTCCAATTTTACTAGCAGTTTTAAGCATGTTGAAACTTTTTAAAATTACGTGAGATATGGTGTTATGGAAACCACAAGTCGAATTTTTATTTTTGCTAGGCGATTTTTGTTTTCGGTGTCGACTATTTTGGGTGTCTGAGACTTTTTTACGGAGGAAAATGGTACTACTTAACCAACCATTCATTAGAGTGTATTTTTAACAAGTTCGCTTGGGGTGGGGTGGGGGCAACAGTTCAGATGGGGGTGTGGGGGCAGCCATGAATGTTAAAATATGTTGATGTTAAACACCACACCCAATAAATAACTTGAAATAAATTCATCATATATTTGTTCTTTGGGAAGAACAGTTTATAATGCTAACAGTTAATTTATTTAAGAGATCCATAAAAGACACCAACGTGGCGAAATGTTGCTAGCGGCAGCGATTTGATTTATTAAATTTTTTGGGAGGAAAATCTTTTTAGGATGGTGACTTTTTCTTTAGTGGAGATTGATTGCATTGCGTTTTGTTTGTTGTTGTTGTTCTTGATGTTTGGTTTGTTTTTGTTGTTGCTGTTTGTTTTTTGTTTTTTTTGGGGGGGGGGGTTGGGGGGTTTGAGAGAACAGTGTCTGACAGTTTCGTTTTGAAACAAGAGTTATAAAATAAAAAATATGGACAAAACAAGATTTTAGTTTTTCGGGGGGGGGGGGCAAATGGTACTATTTTATGTATGGTGCAATGGTGCACTTATGGTAATTTCATTTTAGGGTTTGTAGGTAAGGGTTTTGAAAATGTGTCAATTAATTGACAGATGTGTAAACCCATTAGTTTCTTGAAATTGACATTCAAGGTAGTCATGTGCTGTACATTATTTATAATATTTGAAATCGTATAAAACCCCGATGGACCCCCGTGGGACCTGGCGGAAATCTGTTCCCATTGAAATGGCTGAAGGGAAGGGTCGGGAGACCGGTCCTGTGGGAGAACATGCCGGCGTGTCGGCTTAGCGGCAATGTAGTCGAGGGGCCAGTATTTATTATTCAAAAGCCCTCTGGAAACAGATAAGTCCAGCAAGCGCTCCAAAATAACGCCACCGCAAAATAAATAATAAAATGAAATAAAATAAATCAATGAATCAACTTACCAACTGCTATCCACATGAATTTTCTAACAGTTTGAACTAACCTCCACACACACAAAAAGAAGGGGGTGGGAATATAAAATGTACAAAAAAATGTTCTTTTTGACATAATCGTCTGTGAACCACGAGCAATGAATTCGCAGAATTCAAACAGTAGAAAGGATCATGGACATCACAAGACGTAATTTTTGTTTTTGTTGGGAGCGGGGATGATTTTATTTTCGGGTTTGGAGGTAAGGGTTCTGAAAATGTGTCAATTAATTGACAGGTATGGAAACCCATTAGTTTCTTGAAGTTGACATAGTATGTGAAATAGTGCAATTAACCCCGGTGGACTCTCATGGGGCCCGGCGGAGCTGTGTTTCCGTTGGAATGGCTGGAGGAGAAGCGTCGGGAGTCCGGGCCTGTGAGAGCATACATGCATTTCGGCTTAGCGGCAATGTAGTCGAGGGGCCAGTGCAGAGCTCCGGGTCTTGGAGGCGCAAGAGTGCTGCCCGGTGGTTACAAGTAACGGAGCAATATTTAAGTTTTTTTCTTTTGGGGGGCAGGAGGGGGGGGGGCGAAGGGTACTATTTAAAGTATAAAACCATGCAATAGTGCCTTTCTTATATTTAATTGTCGGGTTTGGGAAAGGGGTTAGGGTTCTGAGAATGTGTAAATTGATTGACAGACCAAGGTTTAAATATACAGATATGAAAACTCATTAGTATAACGTTCAAGTTAACGTTCAAGGTAACCATGTATTTTACATACTTAGTATTTAAAATCTTACAGTGAACCTGGTGGGCTCAAGGGGGACCGGCGGAGCTCAGTTCCCGTTGAACTGGCTGAAGGAGAAGGGTCGGGAATCCGGGCAAGGAAGAGATTAGGTTAGACTCCTTCTCCGTCGGTTACAGGGTATGGGCTCATTTAGACAAAATTTAGCGGACATTTACTACCATTTCGTATTACGATTTATGATCTCCAATTTTGTGAAGCAGTTTTAAGCGTCAACTTGGTGAAGCTTTTGAGAATTACGTGAGAAATGGTATTATGGAAACCACACGGCAAACTTTTGTTCCGCGAGACGAGTTTTTTTTCGGTGTCGACTGTTTTGGGCGGCGGAGAATGTTTTACAGAGGCAAAGGGTGCTAATTAGTGCACTTTTTAACAAGTTCGGTTTGGGTGGGGTCGGGGCAACAGTTCAGATGGGGGTGTGGTGGCAGCCACAAATGTGAAATTATGTTGATGTTAAACACCCCCAACCCAATAAATTAGTTGAAATGAATGTGTGAAACAGTTGTTCTATGGTAAGAACTGAGTCTGACAGTTATTTTTTTGTGATATTCCATAATATAAACCAACGTGGCGACCTTTTGCTAGCGGCAGCAATTTTATTTTTTTATAACTCGAAGGACTGGTAGGTGCAAGCCATATGGATAAGACGTAACACATCCTGTACTGTGCCAGTACCGGTTTGGTAGGGGCAACCCATAACGATGTGACGGAACACATCCTTCACTGTGCCAAGGCCGGCTTGGTAGGGGCAAAGCATAATGATGTGATCGTACACATACTGTACTCGGCCAGTGCAAGCTTGGTAAGGGCAAACCATATGGATAAGACGTTGCACATATTGTACTGTGCAAGTCCCGGTTTCGTAGGAACAAGCCATAATGATTTGATGGTAACGTCATATCATTATGGCTTGCCCCTACCAAGCTGGTACTTGCCCAGTACAAAATGTGTGCCATTACATTATTATGGTTTGCACCTACCAAGACAGCACTGGCACAGTACAGGATGTGTACCATCACATCATTAGGGCTTGTTCCTTCCAAACCAGCACTGGTACAGAACAAGGTGTGCACAATCTTATCAATATGGCTTGCCCCTATCAAGCTGTCACTGGCCCAGTACAGGATGTGCACAGTCTTTTCCATAAGGCTTGCCCCTACCAAGCAGGCACTGGGCCAGTACAGGTTGTGTACCATCACATCATTATGGCTTGCCCCTACCCATCCAGCACATTCCAAGTACAGGATGTGTACCATGGTTTGCCCCTTACCAAGACAACACTGGCCCATTACAGTATGTGTACCATCACATCATAATGGCTTGCCCCTACAAAGCAGGCACTTGCCCAGTACAGACTGTGTACCATCACATCATTATGGCTTGCCCCTACCAAGCTGGCACTTGCCCAGTACAGAATGTGTGCCATTACATTAGTATGGTTTGCCCCTACCAAGCCAGCACTGGCCCAGTACAGGTTTTGTACCATCACATCATTATGGTGTGCCCCTACCAAGGCAGCACTTTCCCAGTACAGATTGTGTACCGTCATATCATTAGGGCTTGCCCCAACCTGCACTGGCCCATTACAGTATGTGTACCCTCAAATCATTATGACTTTCCCCTACCAAGCAAGCACTGGCCCAGTACAGATCGTGAACCATCACATCATTATGGCGTGCCCCTACCAAGCAGGCACTGGCCCAGTACAGGTTGTGTACCATCACATCACATCATTATCGCTGGCCGCTACTCATCCGTTACATTCCCAGTACAGGATGTGTACCGTCAAATTAATATGGCTTGCCCCTACCAAGATGGCACTGGCCCAAAACAGTATGTGTACTATAACATCATTATGGCTTGCCCCTACCAAGCCGGCACTGGCCCATAACAGGATGTGCACAATCTTTTTCATATGACTTGCCCCTACCATGCAGGCACTGGCCCAGTACAGGTTGTGTACCATCACATCATTATGGTGTGCCCCTACCAAGGCGGCACTTTCCCAGTACAGGATGTGTACCGTCATATCATTATGGCTTGCCCCTACCAAGCCAGCATCAGTATGGTTTGCCCTTACCAAGACGGCACTGGCACAGTACAGGCTGTGTAACATCTTATCATTATGGCTTGCCCCTAACAAGCCAACACTGGCACAGTACAATATGTACAACGTCTTACTATCCGTATGGCTTGCCCCTACTAAGCCGGTGTTGGCCCAGTGCAGGATATGTAATGTCTTATCATTATAGTTTGCCCCTACACGGCCAGCACTGTCCCATTACAGTATGTGTAACTCCACTTCATGATGGCTTGCCCCTACCAAGCTAGCACTTGTCCAGTACAGGAGGTGTGCCATTACATCAGTATTGTTTGCCCCTACCAAGCCGGTTTGGCCCAGTGCAGGACATGTAATATCTTGTCATTATGGTTTGCCCTTTTAAGCTAGCATTGGCACAGTAAAGGATGTTCAACATCTTTTCCATATGGCTTGCCCCTACCAAGCAAGCACTTTCCCAGTACAGGGTGTGTACCCTCATATCATTATGGCTTGCCCTACCAAGCTGGCACTTGCCCAGTACAGGATGTGTGCCATTACATCAGTATGGTTTGCCCTTACCAAGCCGGCACTGGCACAGTACAGGACGGTAACGTCTTATCATTATGATTTGCCCTTACTAAGCCGGCACTGGCACAGTAAAGAATATGCACCTTCTTTTCCATATGGCTTGCCCCTACCAAGCCAGGACTGGCCCAGTAACGGTTTCTTACCGTCATATCATTCTGGCTTGCCCCTAACAAGCCAACACTGGCATAGTACAATATCCATATGGCTTGCCCCTACTAAGCCGGCATTGGCCCAGTGCAGGATATGTAACATCTTATTATTATGGTTTGCCCTTTCAAGCTGGCACTGGCACAGTAAAAGTTGTCATCGTCTTTTCTATTTGGCTTGCCCCTACCAAGCCAGCACTGGCCCAGTACAGGTTGTGTACCATCACATCATTATGGCGTGCCCCTACCAAGGCGGCACTTTCCCAATACAGGAAGTGTAACGTCATATCATTATGGCGTGCCCCTACCAAGCTGGCACTTGTCCAGTACAGAATATGTGCAATTACATCAGTATGGTTTGCCCTTACCAAGACGGCACTGGCGCAGTAAAGAATGTGCAATGTCTTCTCCATATGGCTTGCCCCTACAAAGCCAGCACTGGCCCAGTACAGGTTTTGTACCGTTACTTCATTATGGCTTGCCCCTAACAAGCCAACACTGGCACAATACAATATGTACAGCGTCTTAATATCTGTATGGCTTGCCCTTACCAAGCCGGCACTGGCCCAATACAGTATGTGTACCATTGCATCATTATGGCTTGACCCTACCAAGCCGGCACTGGCCCAGTACAGGATGTGCACAGTCTTTTCCATATGACTTGCCCCTACCAAGATGGCAGTGGCCCAATACAGTATGTGTACCATTACATCATTATGGCGTGCCCCTACCAAGGCGACACTTTCCCAGCACAAGATGTGTACCGTCATATCATTATGGCTTGCACTTACCAAACTGGCACTTTCCCAGTACAGAATGTGTGCCATTACATCAGTATGGCTTGCCCCTACAAAGCCGGCACTGGCCCATTTCAGGATGTGCACTGTCTTTTCCATATGGTTTGCCCCTACCAAGCCAGCACTGGCCCAGTACAGGTTGTGTACCGTCACATCATTATGGCTTGCCCTACCAAGCCGGCACTGGCACAGTACAATATGTGTGCCATCACATCATTAAGGCTTGTTCCTTTCAAGCTGGCAGTGGTACAGAACAAGATGTGCAAGTCTTATCCATATGGCTTGCCCCTACCAAGCCAACACTGGCACAGTACAATATTTACAACGTCTTAATATCCGTATCGCTTGCCCCTACTAAGCCGGCGTTGGCCCAGTGCAGGATATGTAATGTCTTATCATTATTTGTTTGCCCCTACAAGGCCGGCACTGTCCCTTTACAGTATGTGTAACCTGACATCATGATGGCTTGCCCCTACCAAGCTGGCACTTGTCCGGTACAGGAGGTGTGCCATTGCATCAGTATTGTTTGCCCCTACCAAGCTGGCGTTGGCCCAGTGCAGGATATGTAACATCTTGTCACTATGGTTTGCCCTTTTAAGCCGGCATTGGCACAGTAAAGGATGTGCAATGTCTTTTCCATATGGCTTGCCCCTACCAAGCAAGCACTGGCCCAGTAGAGGTTGTGCCCGTCACATCATTATGGCTTGCCCTTACCAAGCCGGCACTGTCACAGTACAATATGTGCAACTTCTTTTCCATTTGGCTTGCCCCTACCAAGCCAGCACCGGCCCAGTACAGGTTATGACCAGTCACATCATTATGGCTTGCCCTTACCCATCCGGCACATTCCCAGTACAAGATGTGTACCGTCAAATTAATATGGCTTGCCCCTACCAAGATGGCACTGGCCCAATACAGTATGTGTACCATTACATCATTATGGCTTGCCCCTTCCAAGCCAGCACTGGCCCAGTACAGGATGTGCACAATCTTTTCCATATGACTTGCCCCTACCAAGTAGGCACTGGTCCAGTACAGGATGTGTACCATCACATCATTATGGTGTGCCCCTACCAAGGCGGCACTTTCCCAGTACAGGACGTGTACCGTCATATCATTACGGCTTGCCCCTACCAAGCTGGTACTTGCCCAGTACAGAATGTGTGCCATTACATCAGTATGGTTTGCCCCTACCAAGCCAGCACTGGCCCAGTACAGGTTGTGTACCATTACATCATTATGGCTTGCCCCTACCAAGATGGCACTGGCCCAGTACAGAATGTGTGCCATTACATCAGTATGGTTTGCCCTTACCAAGTTGACACTGGCACAGTACAGGATGTGTAACGTATTATCATTATGGTTTGCCCTTACCAAGCCAGCACTGGCACAGTAAAGAATGTGCAACGTCTTCTCCATATGGCTTGCCCCTAACAAGCCAACACTGGCACAGTACAATATGTACAGCGTCTTAATATCCATATGGCTTGCCCCTACTAAGCCCACATTGGCCCAGTGCAGGATATGAAATGCTTATCATTATAGTTTGCCCCTACAAGACCGGCACTGTCCCATTACAGTATGTGTAAGCTCATTTTATTATGGCTTGCCCTTACCAAGCCGGCACAGGCAAAGTACAATATGTGCAACATTTTTCCATTATGCATGCCCCTACCAAGCCAGCACTGGCCCAGTACAGGTTGTGTACCAGCACATCATTATGGCTTGCCCCTACCAAGCCGGCACGGTCACAGTACACTATGTGTACCATTACATCATTTTGGTTTGCCCTTACCAAGCCGGCACTGGCCCAATACAGTATGTGTACCATTGCATCATTATGGCTTGACCCTACCAAGCCGGCACTGGCCAAGTACAGGATGTGAACAGTCTTTTCCATATGACTTGCCCCTACCAAGATGGCACTGGCCCAAAACAGTATGTGTACCGTCATATCATTATGGCTTGCCCCTACCAAACTGGCACTTGCCCAGTACAGAATGTGTGCCATTACATCAGTATGGTTTGCCCCTACAAAGCCGGCACTGGCCCAGTACAGGATGTGCACTGTCTTTTCCATATGGCTTGCCCCTACCAAGCCGGCACTGGCACAGTACAATATGTGTACCATTACATCTTTAAGGCTTGTTCCTTTTAAGCTGGCACTGGTACAGAACAAGATGTGCAAGTCTTATCCATATGGCATGCCCCTATCAAGCCGGCACTGGCCCAGTACAGGTTGTGTACCGTCACATCATTATGGCTTGCCCCTACCAAGCCGGCACTGGCACAGTACAATCCGTGTGCATTACATCAGTATGGTTTGCCCCTACCAAGCCGCCTCTGGCACAGTACAATATGTGTACCATTACATCATTAAGGCATGATCGTTTCAAGCTGGCACTGGTACAGAACAAGATGTGCAAGTCTTATCCATATGGCTTGCCCCTATCAAGCTGGCACTGGCCCAGTACAGGTTGTGTACCGTCATATCATTATGGCTTGCCCCTTACCCATCCAGCACATTCCCAGTACATGACGTGTACCGTCAAATTAATATGGCTTGCCCTGACCAAGACGGCACTGGCCCAATACAGTATGTGTACCATTACATCATTATGGCTTGCTCCTATCAAGCCGGCACTGGTCCATTACAGGTTGTGTACCGCCACATCATTATGGCTTGCCTCTACTCATCCTGCACATTCCCAGTACAGGATGTGCACCGTCAAATTAATATGGCTGGCCCTTACCAAGATGGCACTGGCTAAAAACAGTATGTGTACCATTACATCATTATGGCTTGCCCCTACCAAGCCAGCACTGGCCCATAACAGAATGTGAACAATCTTTTCCATATGACTTGCCCCTACCAAGCAGGCACTGGCCCAGTACAAGTATGTGTACCATTACATTATTATGGCGTGCTCCTTCCAAGGCGGCACTTTCCCAGTACAGGATGTGTACCGTCATATCATTATGTCTTGCTCCTACCAAGCTGGCATTTGCCCAGTACAGAATGTGTGCCATTACATCAGTATGGTTTGCCCCTACCAAGCCAGCACTGGCCCAGTACAGGATTGGTACCGTCATATCATTATGGCTTGCCCCTACCAAGCCGGCGTTGGCCCAGTGCAGGATATGTAACATCTTGCCATTATGGTTTGCCCTTTTAAGCCGGCATTGGCACAGTAAGGGATGTGCAATGTCTTTTCCATATGGCTTGCCCCTACCAAGCCAGTACTGGCCCAGTAGAGGTTGTGCACGTCATATCATTATGGCTTGCCTTTACCAAGCCGGCACTGGCACAGTACAATATGTGCAACTTCTTTTCCATTTGGCTTGCCCCTACCAAGCCAGCACTGGCCCAGTACAGGTTGTGACCAGTCACATCATTATGGCTTGCCCTTACCCATCCGGCACATTCCAAGTACAAGATGTGTACCGTCAAATTAATATGGCTTGCCCCTACCAAGACGGCACTGGCCCAATACAGTATGTGTACCATTACATCATTATGGCTTGCCCCTTACCCATCCAGCACATTCCCAGTACATGACGTGTACCGTCAAATTAATATGGCTTGCCCCGACCAAGACGGCACTGGCCCAATACAGTATGTGTACCATTACATCATTATGGCTTGCTCCTTCAAAGCCGGCACTGGCCCAGTACAGGATGTGTACAGTCTTTTCCATATGGCTTGCCCCTACCAAGCAGGCACTGGCCCGGTACGGATTTTTAACCATCACATCATTATGGCGTGCCCCTACCAAGGCGGCACATTCCCAGTACAGGATGTGTACCGTCATATCATTATGGCTTGCACTACCAAGCTGGCACTTGCCCAGTTCAGAATGTGTGCGGCTTGCCTCTACCAAGCCAGCACTGGTCCAGTACAGGTTGTGTACCGTCACATCATTATGGCTTGCCCTTACTAAGCCAGCACTAGCACGGTACAATATGTGCAACTTCTTTTCCATTTGGCTTGCCCCTCCCAAAACAGCACTGGCCCAGTACATGTTGTGTACCGTCACATCATTATGGCTTGCCCTTACCGAGCCGATATTGGCCCAGTAAAGGATGTGCACAGTTTTTTCCATATGGTTTGCCCCTACCAAGCAGGCACTGGCCCGGTACAGGTTGTTTACCATCACATCATTATGGCTTGCCCTTACCCATCCGGCACATTCCGAGTACAGGATGTGTATCGTCAAATAAATATGGCTTGCCCCTACCAAGACGGCACTGGCCCAATACAGTATGTGTGCCATTACATCATTATTGCTTGCCCTTACCAAGCCGGCACTGGCCCAGTACAGGATGTGCACAGTCTTTTCCATATGGCTTGCCCCTACTAAGCAGGCACTGGCCCGGTACAGGTTGTGTACCATCACATCATTTTGGCGTGCCCCTACCAAGCCAGCACTTTCACGGTACAGGATGTGTAATGTTTTATCCATATGGCTTGCCCCTACCAATCCGGCCTTGGCACAGTACAGGATGTGTAACGTCTTATCATAATGGCTTGCCCCTTCCAAGCCGGCACTGGCCCAGTACAGGGTGTGTACCGTCACATCATTATGGCTTGCCCCAACCAAGCCGGCATTGGCCAGTACATCATTATGATTTGCCTGTACCAAACAGGCACTGTCCTAGTACAGGATGTGTACCGTCACATCATTATGGCTCGCTCCAACCAAGCTGGCACTGGCACAATACAGGATGT
>JAUELU010104843.1:0-11082 GCA_032357145.1 Evasterias troschelii | reverse complement strand
TTCCTTTGTGATAGCAACCGTGGACCTATTGTCCTCTTTTGTTATAGGTCCCCAGTTTGAATGTGGTTACCTACTCAGGCCCCCGCTTTGAAATCTTGACTTTTGAGAATAAAAAATACCTAAATATAAACTTTGAGGTTTTATGTAGGCCTACTTACAGTGTATTTTAAAACTATTTTTCTGTTTACACGCCGACAGAGTATTTGTTGTATACCTCCATGCCAGATCTTATTATTAAGAGTATATAGTAAATTACATGCGAGGACAGCGCTGAAAAAGGGCTTGATAAGGAAAAAAGTAAACGTAAACGACATGTGTAAGTTGGCCAAAGTTCCAGAAGGCCATGAACGGTGCACCCTCTCCGTTCCCCTTAAAACTGTCCTAGTTTCGGCGCTGCGACTCGTTCCTTTTAAGGCAGGAGGGTTTACTTCTGGTAAATATCAAATATCAGTATCCTCACAGAGTATCCCAACATATGTATAAAATAACAAAACAAATTGGTCATCGCTCTGCAAGGTTGTGTGCTTTCAGATGCCTGAGAAAGGCCTCTGAAGCCTCAATCAGACTCAAATTTTTGGTTCACAAAAAATTAACTCTGTCTCTAATACTACAGGGGTCGTTTCTATACAACAGTGTTTTATAATATCAACAGTTCTCCGATGCTTTTTACCAAGTAAGTTTTAATGGTCCAACTTGTGGAGTATTACCAAAAGTCACCCTGCCTTTAACTTGTAGAAGAATTCAGTTATACGAGAAGATACCAAAATAACGCCACAAAACGAAGAAATCACAAATGATAAGACTTTGCCAAGTATATGTTATGGAATCTTGGAGCTGGCAGTATTGAAGGATTTTGTACTTAAGAAACCAAAGTTGTACTTTACCTGTTTGTTGATGTGTGCTCCAGATTCAATCCAGATTAGCCATGGCAACTTGAAGAAGAACATCAGGTATTATGAGCTGATTCTACAAATCAAATGAAGTAAGATGTGTGAAAGTGCAATTCGTAAAAGTACAAGAAGGTCAGAATTATGTTTGATAACGGGAAATGACACCATTGGTGATTGCTGTGTTTCTCGATGTTTTTATTTTAATTTTTTTCTGGGGTATGGTTTAAAACGAATCGTTCCACCGACCTGTGTACATTTTGTGCGTTCGTGACCGCCGAGAAAAACCAGAGCAAATGGTGCGATCTTAAAATGTCAAACACATTCATATCTTGTTCAACTCAATAATTCAAACCGTGGTCGGTCGACCATCGCTTCAAAATGGTAATGACACACAACATCTGGCGAAGTGATAACGTGATACTTATGAATTATATGTAAGCAACAATTTTGTAGCAACTTGGAAGTACAATTTCCTTGTCTGCAAATGATGCAATCTTCTTTGAAGCTGTTTAGCTTTAGTTCTCGGAAAGGAACGAAAAAACATACTCTCCATGTGTATGGTTGCAAACTAGAAAGTGCAATTTTATTTAGAAATTACTACCTCGTATTTTCCCCCTCAAGTCCTCCATCGGTTACGATTGGTATAAAGATTGTCAATTTAACATTCCAAACATTGTCCAAGTGTTTTTTCAAGGGTTCACACGACATTGGTAAACGTGTTTACAGATTTGCACGTAACATTACAGGATATAAAGTTAATCATGAAGGAAAAGTTCACTTGAAATATATGCTTGAAATGATTACAATTTGTGAGAAATTAGTAAAAACAAGTAGTTGTATTCGCGTATAATCGGTCTATAATACGAAATTCACACTAGAACTATGTTTTCTGTGAGAACCTAAACAAAATCAACAGCCGATTTCGGGCAAAATATGTGTTACATGCTGGAAACTGTGCATGGTTTTTACTATTTTTGCCTGACTTACACAACGAATTAAGCCCAGATGATTACATGTTTGTTATTTCTCACAGTTATGAACACTGTCTGCAACTATAGTTTATCAGCTCTACCAATGCTGTATTATACCGTTAATAAGCGTATATTTCCTGGTATATAGAAAAACAACGAGCACGACGCAGCTGGTTTGTTTCATTGAGAACATATTTGACACCAGGCAAGGTTGCCACTTCAAACAGACATAAAGTCTGACCTTTATTTTGGGGGCTTGTGGTGAAATCACTTTCTTCTCCACTCATTAATTTGGTCTTTAAACAGCAGGAAATTAACAACTGGTGGCCTTCACTTGTCTTTACTACATATTAATAACAATCCACCAATCCCATCCACCAATCAGGTACGCGCAAATCATCAGAGGTATACTTAATACTCGCTCAATTAAATGTCATGAACAGTTCGATTTATAAATCATGTTCTAATTTCAATGTTTAGACTATGTGTGATTATTTAATTAAGGAGAGCAGTTTATGGCTCTCATGGCATTTCTTAAAATGAAGGGCTTGCAAACATAATATGGAGAGTAATTATTTTATTTTATTCATTGAGCCAGAACCTGTGTCAATGACTTCCGAGAACCAGAGAGCTCAGAAAATTAATCTACAAATTGTCCACAGTCGAGCATTGCATGATTAAAAAACCTTTGGACACGGAGAATAACACTTGAAGGGGCTCAGGGTATACCTTTGGTGATTCCTCAAAACAAAAATTTTATGTATAACATGTAGGCCTATAACAGGAATGTTCAATAGAAACAATTACCTCCTAAGGAGTATGGTTTTAGAGAAAGGAATTTTAAAAAAAATGTCAATCTGAGAACAGTTTCTGCACGAAACATTTCTCAAGTTTTGTATTCCAATTGCGGGTTATTCAATTCCTGCGTGGACATAACTGCACCGGCTTTCGACGAAATCTAAAAAATTCCACCAACTTTTAAACTGAAATTTTGACAAGTTAGATGAATAACCATAAAAACTGAATGTACCTTTTCATACAGGATTAAACAATCGAACAGTTCCAAAAACCAAAGGTATACTTTGCCTTAAGAATTTGGTATAGCTTCAAGCTGCAGGCAGATTTGAAGTTTAAGTCTTTTGCCTTTTGTTTGATTTAAGTTGATGGTTTTGTTGAGTTTGAGTAGAGACTAACTTTAAGTGGTTAGATTGGATTCAGTGGAAGGAAAGTTATTTCCAATTAAAAAACTTAATTGAATTTTTACAGGATTTCCCTTGTTTAAGGTACACCTCTAACGAGTTGTTGAAGTTAGATTGTTTTTCAAAGTGGTCTTTCGCAGGGATATAACCCATAGGAATGGCTGAGTGGAGATATAGTGCAAAGACGATACCCTGTGAGGAAATATCAATGAGTACATTGCTATTTCAAAAAGCAGTTTCTATTACCATAGATCCACCCTAGAACACCCACACCACTCACTCGTGATTACTTATATCCTTTGAAATTGAAGTAGGAACATTTGTTGGCTGCTGATTGACTATTCATAAAGGAGTGAACGTGTACTAATGCCAATATCTCGCAATGTCTCGCTGTGAAATTACCTCCATGGTTTTACATTGGAAGCAATTGATGCCGGCGAGCATAGCTGGTAATCTTTATAATCCACTGGGAAGCCCACAGCCTGGGTCGTCACGCAATACGAATTATCCTTCTCAGATTGCCAGTGTTTACCAGGGATAACGGAATTTCACGAGCTGATGAAACACAATAATTTCAGCTGCTCCACTCTTGACGGAGTGTGATACGCACAGTTGGTAAAACCAAGTCCAACACTAATAATGATCATGGTAATCAATGTACCACTCAGACTAAATATTAGTTCATGTTGTAATCACATAATGAAGGTTAGCTGACCTTGGGTTAGGTGACCTCGGGTTAGATGAAACAACATGGAAGGTACTATAGATGAGGGGGTGGATTGGGGCGTTGAGGTATGATGGTAAAATAGCTTTTAATGGTTATTTGTAAAGGCTCCAATATCTGCTTTTGAATTTTAAAGTCGGGTGCTACCATAATGAAATGAGTTTGTGTGTTGTTGGAGACAGATGCCAAAACAAACACAAATTGAATAATTAAGGTCTCCACATAGCGGAGTTATAAAAAATGGGGCAATCCACAAGGAATTGGGTGTAGGCCATGGGAGGATGTATATAATAGTAGAGAGACTAGGGAAAGGGGGAAATCCACAGTGATGTAAAAAACAGAATGTGTGAAACAGTGAATAGGGGAATGTAACTTAAAATGGGCCTTCGGTGTGATCATAGTTGTTTTTAATCAGTACTTGAAAACACAATTCTTTTGTATGGGTATTCATACTTTCCGATAATTAACTTTCTGGCTGACCCGGAAAAAGGCAAAACATTGGGATTTAAACTCAGATTCTGCGCCATTTTGATCAATTTTGACAAATTCCTGGTCAAACTGACCCAGATCTGGGTCAATTCTGACCCGGTAGTTTTTAAAGTACAGCACAAGGGCAATTCTCACATAGTGTCTCGCTATTCCCAAGAAAATAATGTGGAATTTGAACATCCTTTCTTGGAGAATGCCTGGGGGGTCCCTGCTAACTAATTATGTTTACCTATGTTGCACGACATACAATTTCGTAACCGTTTGCCGTAATTCTTTTTACGTGCCTGAACATGAGCTACGTACGAGCTCGCATAATTTCTGAGAATTAAAAATTGTGACCACGTAAATGGGACAGTAGAATGTGTAACATCGGCTTGTCTCTATGGTTTTTACTTTGGTAGATGACTACATATTTAACAGACAATTATTCCTGTCATGAACATTTGTAATTTATTTTATGTGACTGATGAGGAAGGCACGGGGAACTTGAATACCCAAGGGCCTGCCAAAATATGATTTGGTAATCTTTTGAGATAGGGTTTTAGACGTGATTGTACACTATTTAGGAAATGTGATGTGGGCATGCATTACAATTCTTTACAATGTGAAAAACGCCAGCTTGAGGCCTATAGATTCCAGAGTTTCCGAGAAAAGTATAATAGGCCAACTATAATATGTTCACCATGACGTGCTTATTAGACGCTACCGATACCGTGGTGCACGAACAATTCTCTGTACAGTGTTTTCACTTGAACGTGACTGCCTTTGATAAAATGTTCACAGTCTGAATGGTGGGTACACTGGAATGTATCCACTCTGACAAAACCAACAGAGATCCGTTCACTTCGGTTACTAAGATCTGTTTGTTCGATGAACAAGAGTTTCTCAATCTCATATAGGGATGTGGTTTTGTGTAAAAATAATAATATATCTGACACAAATAAAGCTCCAAAGAAACAGAAACATTGAAAGACTATCTCGATTCATCAACATTTTCTTTTCTTAACCCCCACCCCACCCCAACACTCACACGTGTGCAAACACCTGCAATCGTGGACCTTCTATTGTCCTTTTTTGGTTATGGTTTAATACAAACTTTTTTGCAAAACCTCCATTGATTTTGTACACGATCTCCAACCGTGGACCTTTCCCCAACCGTGAACCTGCTGGTCCCCGGTTTGGATGTGGATACCTACCCACACACACACACCAACAAAAGGCGGTAGCATGTTTCCTTAATAATTAACTTGTATACCTCAGACGACAAGGGAAAGACAACTAGATCTGACTAGATCTGATTCACTATTTTAACGATAATGGCAAACCGACTCAATCGATACCAGAACCGATTAACGGTCAACAGCTGCCTTTTTGTTTGGTTGGGTGGTGTGTGGACTGTGTTTTGTATTGTTTTTGCTTTTTTTTTGGGGGGGGGGCGGATACTGGCTGGCAAGGGGCAATCTGTCCGTGATTAATTGAGGCAAACTTTGTGTTATTCGTATGTTTGTGTTGTGATCAAATCAATTTATAAAAAAGGGGAAAAACCATTTGGAGTTGTTTTGGTTTTTAAAACTATTCAAAACTACACTGAAGTGCACGTTACGTATTTTAAATGTTGTGTCATATACTTCGGTAATGACTCCAAAAGCTACTTGTTATAAAGATAGTATTAAGGTAGTTAGCATCCTGCGAAATTATTTCGTTTGAAGTGCCTCCGTTATTTAGAAACCAATACAAGTATTTCGAGAAGTTTGAATCACCAAAGATCGCCCATAGGCGACTTTTGGAGATTCCGTGGTGTCCGTTTATGAACAAGACGGCCAGAGATGCATTTGGTACCGCTGTCACCTCATGAGACGTGGATTGATTCGAGGTTGTTGAAATGACGTTACATTTAGTTTCTTTTTGTTTCTCAATATAGCCTATGCCTATAAATCAGTAATACGTTGACAAAACAAATCTCTTACTATCTGTGACACGGTGGCGTAACGAGGCACGGCATGGGGGCGGGTTGGGGGCGTGCCCTCAAAATGATGTTCGTGCGCCTCCCCCCCTCCCCCTCCCCATTTGAAGTTTGACTTTTAAAAGGTTAACATTTACCAGAGTAAAATGTTATCTTTATATAAGCAATTTGATCAGTTCACTTGGTTTTAAAACTATTTCTCCATTAAAAAGCAGACAAAGTGTTCGTTTTTACACCAACATCAGATTATCTTAAAACAAGAGCGGTGAACAGGGGCTTGTTTAATAGAAGTGCTAACGAGAAACTGCAGTTTTATTTGCCCAGAAGTTCCCCCCAAAATGGTGCATCCAGCAGCGCCCCTAAAACTTTACCCCATTTCTGGCGCGGCTCTAATCCTATATTCAAGGACACTTCAAAGAACTGAAAAGTGTGCCGTATATAGGGTGCTTGGCATACGTCATTCTGGCCGTTAATTCAAATAGCATGAGCAGTGCCATGCGCCAGGCAGCCGAAGCAGCAGCTGAACCATACTCTGACGAACATCAATTCCATACGTTTCGAGCATCAAGTTTACAGCCCAGAGATTCTTTAAAAATATACTTTTCGTGTGCTCTATTAGAGTTTGCTATTGATAAGACAGCGAGACATTCTTAGAAAGAAAGGGAAAACAAAGCCCTGAAATCAAATCATCTGCGATGACATTGCCTTGCCCGAAGAATATTAATAACTCAACAACTCGCAATAAAAACGATCGTTGTTTTGGTGATTATTGCATAGATGCTTCCTTCTACCGTGGTTATAAGAGTATAACAGTCGCACACCATTTCAGCGAATACCCGTCCACCTGTTTCAAATAAACAATGTTATGGGCAGGTTTGAAAAGTTACGTTTCTTGAAAACAGGCAGTTTCAATTAACCTACATTTGATTGAGACCATAACATTTGAGTGAATGTATATCTATTCCAAACCAATCATGTGTTAACGGCTCCTTCAGATGATTATTTTGTAGACTAAACAGTTTGATTTAATGAACCTTGTCAAAAACAACCCTAGGCTCGAGTTTCAAGAAAGGGTCCTGTATAGGTTAGCACTTTCACTGAAGTAGTTTA
This sequence comes from Evasterias troschelii, assembly GCA_032357145.1. Classification (NCBI taxonomy): domain Eukaryota; kingdom Metazoa; phylum Echinodermata; class Asteroidea; order Forcipulatida; family Asteriidae; genus Evasterias; species Evasterias troschelii. Next base: position 3,736 of record JAUELU010104843.1, on the reverse strand, counting down.
TTTTAAAAAAAACACTGATTGCTAGGGGGAGGGGTCATCTATAGAGCCCGAAGACCCAACACAAGTGGTGAGTATTTGTGAGTTTACCTCCTTTCATCTAAGCTAAGCTACCATTGGATGAATATTAAGGTTGGCATTTACCCTTACATTGATGTATTATACCCTGCTCTAGAATCCAGAAGTCTTGGGTTCGAATCCTCACACTCTAAACACTCCAGGATCAGAATTGACCCGGTTCCATGTGCAAGGGATGACCTATTTCTCGGTCACCGTGACCCGGAATCTATGTCACTATGACTCAAAAACTGACCAGGAGTTGAGTCAGGCTGACCCATATATTGGTCAGCCTAACCAAGATGTGAGTCAGGGCCCCTGAGAGCCGGAATGAGGGTCAATTCTGACCCAGGAGTTTTTAGAGTGCACACAAAAAAGAAACACACGTCCAAAATAAGACCTAAGCCGAAGGTTGCACAGTGTTGACGTTTTATCATAAACTTATTCATCACTTCATTCCACAAGTTGAATTTATAAGACGTGAACTAGGTAGAGAAACGAAGACGGGAACTGGTGTGAGGAAAATTGTCTTCCCCCTGGGAAATCTCAAGAGAAACACCTAATAAATGAGATAATTGATCATACGCATGCATACCTAGTGCAAACATGTGTCTTTTTGGTTAGACTTGATTCAAGTCGGACTATGACTCTAATGAGTTAAAGCCATCAAGCCGCCAAGCTATTTTTAATAAACTGTACAAGTCTCGCGCGTATTCGAACTTCCGGGACAAAGTCGGTCCCAAGGCCTATACTTAACATTAAATTTGCACTTTTGTTTATCTGAACGAGCTTTTATAGGAAAGGGTTTAAAACTGAAAAGTTTGGGCCTAAGTGTTACTTGGAATGTTGTTTTAGAAAAAAATCTCACTGGCATGTTCATTCAGTTGATGGGGTTTTCGGCCCTATTTACAAATATAATGTTGTTTAATTTTACAGTCCACTGGATGATAATCGAAACGTGCACAAAACAAACAACCGGTTCTTTTCAGATTCGAAACCTCCACAGACATGGTCGACTCAAAAGAATCAATTAATATCAAAACCCGAAATGAAAAGCCTCAAATTCCACAATAATTAATGATAACCCTTCAGCTGCTCGTACAGATGTATTAAATGAAATTTCATTAAAAGCTTTTTGTAATGATATAAAACATGACAATTCTCTACAGGGTTCAACGCAGAACCACCAGATCTCTTATCAAGGATTTAACAAAAGAGTCTGTATAAAAAGTCTCTAAATTCTAAAAGAGGAGTGCAATTGTTGTTGAACAGAATACGTTTTTTTTTATTAATTAGATTTCCGCAGGTGTGTGTCACGTGATTGCCACATCGATGAATATAGTCTATTTATAGGTCTATTGAAAAAATTGATATGCGTAATCAAATCATCCAAACATTTCTCCAAAACAATAATTGGCTGACGTGATGTATTTTGTACATTCAAAACGAAATAAATGTCCCTGTTTAAAACTGAATTGGTCAAGAGCCCAGTTTTTGATAAGCAGGGCAACACTATAGCCAACAGACATTGTATTCGGGCTAGAAAACACCACTTCGCAACTTGTTGGCCTGTAGGCTACTAAAAACTGTGCAATTATTCTACTTGCAATGTTTAAATGTTCATATTTCTTCCAATCATTCAAAAACCATATTCATTAATTTTGTTGAGTGTCTAAATGTAAACTAATTTAACCAATACCAAGTGCTGGTGGGCAAACTTTTCATGCATGGTAACAAAACTATTGACATTTTGCAGTTAATTGGTTTTACAAAATTGAAATCAATTGAAAAGTGTTTGGCTTTGTTGGTATATATAAAAACGGGTGCTTTATAATTGGCTATTTAGACAAATATTTGCTCAGTGAATTTCCGTTATGATGATGATTCTTGGTCAGTTCAGATATGAAACTTGTGTAGTTCTCTCGGCTACAATTTTAGGGTTGGTTTGTTACTACGCTAACTAAACAAGTTTACAGGCCACATTTCCAAAAGGCCATGTATTGTTATAAAACTTGGAGAATCTTCTCATCACAATGTTTCCAAATTCATCAATCGCAGAAGTTATTCAAATTAATTCAAGGCAACAATTATCTCCACGGCAAACCAATACATTTTTATTAATGAAAAAATTGTGGAGCTTGTGTATGGTGTATATGCCTTGAAAAACATTACAACAGTAAAACAAAAAGAGAACTAATCATTACACTACAACAATAAACAGTAGATTGACAAAGCTACAACAAAAGTTTACAAAGATGCTGTAATCAAACTTGAAAAAGGGTGATTTTTATGAAAAATTATATATTAAATATAGGGGGAACTACAAAATCACGACAAACGTATTAGGTGTTACACCTTCAGGTAACACAACAAGCAATTATGGTCTACAGCTTGAGCAAAGGTTGTTTTCGAGAGATCCATGACAAGTGTCTATCAATATTTGTAGTTTGATATTGGGGCACGTATGAGGTCACAACTTTGCCAAATGTCGTAAGCGACGCCCAGATAAAAAAAAACCTCCCATATATACAAGCATGACGGTTATAATAGTCCATGACCAAATTAGAACCTGTGGATTAATTGTGACGTGAAGTTGCATTGACACATTATGCCTGGCATAGGCCTACAGCCAGCCGTATTTTTAGTTAGTACTGACTCTCGTAGACTCAATAAACAATAATTTCATTTCCTCAGTTCCAATACAATTGCAGCTGGTATTGATTTGTTCCAATAAATAATATTTCACTTTGATAGAAATTCTCTAAAAAGAGAAACATTATGCTGGAAGTGGCGTCGCGTCGCCGGACCCCATCACGGATGGGTTAAAAGAGGTGAAGTCCCCGGCGTCAAATTCCGATTTGAACAGCTAAACACAAAGAGATCTCGGTGTTTCAACATTCAATATTCAACATGTATTTCAGTGTTGACTTTAGAAATGTTACAGAATGGGTGATTACCATGGAGGAATTTCGAATCACGATTCTTAAATTCGAAAGTTGTTCCCCGGAGAAAAGGAGAGTCGGCTGATGTACGAAAATTAAGTATAAATCCGGATCCGATCCGAACAGAAGAAAAGATGAAGGCATCAAATCATCACAATAAAGCATGAAACCATTCATGAGCCGTTTACTGTCTCAAATGACATGTAAAATAACGAGAAACTTATGAATGGTACATAGTATTAATACAACATTCAATGGAAATCAAAATTAATGTTATTTTGGCTTTGTTTTCATCCGATGTGTGATAAGTACTACTCTCAATACTTTCAGAGTCCGTTAACGTTTTCCTAACAATTCAACAACTAAACATTAATGTCCAATATAAATAACAGAGCACATGCTTGCTAGTCAATACAACCATAGAGCAAGGAACAGACAAACCGTTACCATAGTCACTGACAGACCAATCATTAGTGAAAGTCAAGCGTAGGGTTTGCGGTTCGGGTGTAAACAAAAATTTGGTGAACTGTTTTTGAAATGTCTGTCACGTGACTTTGCCACATGAGACTTGGGAACTGTATAATGCACATACTATGTACACATGTCTTGTGGTATCGATGTAAACAATTGGTATTATGTTTCTTCCTACTGACATAAACAAACTAAGTTTGAAGTGTTACTTGTTGAAAACAGCAAAGTACAACATCATCTACAATGGGTGGTCCACCTTTATTTAGGGT
>JAUELU010104837.1:0-11082 GCA_032357145.1 Evasterias troschelii | reverse complement strand
AATGGCGTCCACTGAGCTGCGGTGGCATCAATGAACGCACTCAACCCGCTATCCAGTCAGTATAATAGAGATCAGTGTGTATAGCTCTATGAACCGAGCGCATTACACTATTTACTATCGATCAAGGACGTCTTGGGCCAAGACTATGGACACAGTCGAGCAGCGCCCTCTTTTTAACCAACGACCTCCCTTAAATTTTTGGCCGTTTTGCTTTGTGACAGATTGACACCGGCGCAGTTTAGAATTATATATAAGTTGTGTGGACCATAATTACTTGATATTTTCACCATAGTTTTCACTGAGTTGCGACACTGACTTGCGATAATCAACCCACTCCATATCACCGCAGACTTCGTTGGGCTTTTTTGCTACAAAATAGACTAAAACGTGACTCCAAAGGTTTCCAGGACTGGAGAAGAACGGTTTTTAAAATAAACGTACATTTTTGCCATTTTTATGCATTTTTGATCTTTAGAGTTAGTTTTACTTCCAGCCATATAAAAATTAATTACTGCACCGAATTCAACTCTGTTTTTTTTAACAAGTATTCATGAGTAAAAGAAAACGTATTCAAATTATGGATAAAACTTGTAAATAATGACAAAAACCGAACGTAAGATTTTAGTTCAAGAGTCCGAGCAACGGGATCGTGTTTTACAGTGCACAGCGTGGGGACTCAGCAACACAGGGGCAATCGTGTAGCCGGTGGCGGGCAGTGTCTCGGCGGGGCTCAGCCACTGCATGCAGGAGTGCGTTTTGGCGACCCCCAACAAGAAACATGTTTGAGCTTCGGGTCATTGGTTGAGCCTTTTCGAGTATTCGGTTGAACCGCGGTGATGCGGCCGCCTCCGACCAAACTTAACCGACTTGTTTGCTCGGTTATAGACCTTTCTTTTGCAACGTCACAGCCCGAGTTTTTGCCAACCCAGGTTGGAAAAAGAGTTGAATTTGTTGGAAACAAATCAACCAATTATGGTAGGTATTTCAGTTTATGAATCTTTACAGAAAATATTGAATTTTGTCACAATTTGTTTTAACACGATTGAATGTTTTGCTAACATTCGGCCGACCATGCCAACCGGCGCACTTTGTTTATCAACGATGGAAAGGTCTATATGCTTGGTTTCAAGATGGCGGACTCTAAAAACTATAGTGAAAAGTCAATGAAAAATCTTTAAAAAAGAAGATTGAAGCATAAATCAAAAATGTTGATAAAATTAACCAAGTTCCATTACTTGAAAATAAAATAAAGGCTGTATATTTTTTGAACATGAATTTTCAAGAGATGTACCTACGTCACAAACTGTTTCTGGTTACCAACCCGTTTTCGCGTAGCTCTCGGAAATTGTTTCGGTCAACGAATTTAGGTCAGAAACTTGTTTCCGGTGTGGACGGAGATTCTGTCCCCCCGTATGGAGAACTGTGTACAAACTACTTTTGATAGCACCCTCTTTTGAATCATCCCTCTCCAGCCCCACGTTAATTTCCCATGTGGGGGACAGAATCTCGGGGGGACAGATTTCCCTATGACACCGGTCCTGCTGCTGGTCACCAAAACACGCTGCTGTCACTAACTAGCTAGTCAAGTTTGGTAATTTAAACCACAAGAGGGCGCGCTGTAACGAGTTGTAACCGAGCGCATTATAAATACACTATCCATCGATCACTGACTGACGTCTCGTGGGCGGCCAAGATAAATAAAAGCTAGAACAAAATGGCAGCCCCCAGTTGCATCAACTTGATTAGGTCAAGATGGGCACTGAACAGTTTGTTACGTCAAACCATTAACAGAGTGCTCCCAACATATGCTATAAGGTAAAAGTTTGCATTATAATAAACTTTCAGGGTATAAATTCCTTCCTCCATGATCACGATATAGCCCTTTTGTTGGGCTTCAGAATCAGCATGATCACTCACTCAGCACTCACTCAGTCATACCCAATAGAGTCACCTTGCAAACTCGGCACCCACAAACTCGGCACCTTGCAAACTCGGCACCAAACAAACTTGGCACCCACTCGGCACCAACTATGCAAACTCGGCACCAGCTGATTTTTTAGTAACAAACTCGGCACCTGTTCTTCAAAATCTTTCGAATGATGTTTTCATTTATTTTCTGGCCGTAGAAAACTGTTTAATACAAACGTGAAACAAATCCAACAAAAACAACTTTATTTATTTATTGTTTACTTATTTATTGACTTGTTTATAATTAATTTTGTATTCAATTTTTTTCTCCATTTTTTAGTCAACTTTTAAATTGACAACGAATTCATTTTATTCATATTAAACATTTTTACGTGATTGTTTAAATGCCATGGTGATTCAATTCAGTCTAAAACAAACTCGTGTACTATTTTTGTTATTTATGGCAGCATTGAAATATTCATTTATGTGTTTATTTATTTGTTTATTTATCATTGTTATTTATTTCAATAAGTTTTCATTTGCAGTGAATAAATAGAGATTGAATTTGACAGCTAGTCTAAATAATTAAAAATTTATTTATTTATTTACTTTTTTACTAAAGGTTTTTTTTTATTCATAAACTCACGTTATTGTTTAAAAGTTATTCATTCAGTTAGAAAATATGTATTTAATATTTAGTTAATTTCTTTAATTATTTATTGTGTTTTTGTTGCGGTAAATCGGCTGGGTGCCAAACTTGTGTTTGTATACATGTGCCGAGTTTGTGGGTGCCGAGTTTGCTAGGTGCCGAGTTTGTTGGTGCCGAGTTTGTCCGGTGCCGAGTTTGTTGGTGCCGAGTTTGCAAGGTGCCGAGTTTGTTGGTGCCGAGTTTGCTAGGTGCCGAGTTTGTTAGTGCCGAGTTTGCTAGGTGCCGAGTTTGTTGGTGCCGAGTTTGCAAGGGGTGCCGAGTTTGTTGGTGCCGAGTTTGCAAGGTGCCGAGTTTGTTGGTGCCGAGTTTGCAAGGTGCTGAGTTTGTTGGTGCCGAGTTTGCTAGGTGCAGAGTTTGTTGGTGCCGAATTTGTCCGGTGCCGAAGTGACCGGTTACCATTTTACTATAGAGTCAGAGCAAGGATGACGACGTGTATCTGTTGGGCGCAAACTTCAATCCTCGCGCAAACTTCAGCCTCCACTGAGCAAACTTGGTCGTTTTTCGTTGATTTTGTTCAAACATCAGAATTTGATTTAATGGATTTTTATTTCTAATGATGCCACCATAATGTCATTGATCAGATGCTATCTAGTATCTTGATGGAGGTTCAATTGTCTGATTGATTTCAAGGCTTAGTTCAGTTTCATTTTAAAGTTATGCTGCAGAGAGGAGTTTGAAGGTATAGGCCTACCACAAACTTCATCCGCACACGCAAATTTGGCGCATGCAAATTTCACTTCCGCAAGCTTGAAGTTTGCACTGCCTGTTTTGAAGACTGTGCGCGTAAGCTTCAAGCTTGCGCGGGCGGCTTGCCCAACATATCCATTCCCTCCTCCTCATGGAGGTAGAAATACTAAATAGTCTATTTCTACCTCCATGTTTCAATGCACCATGCCTTTTTCTTTGAATTGAAACAAATAAACTGTTGCAATATATCTTCGATGCCTTCAATAGCGTCCCATTTGTTACTTGTTTCAAGGCAAACTAGAAATAATGGTGTCCCAGTGAATCCATTAGTATCCCATACGCGGAAGAGAAATCTGCAGTGACTACATAAAGTTATTAACAACATGACATACGATGATTAGTATTATTACAACTGAACTAAGTAAGTGTTACGTGAGACTCTGTGTATGACTCTATAGCCAGCAGTTGTCTTTATTTTATTCAAAATATTTTTTCTTTAATTAAAAGAATTACATTACAAATAAAAAAAATTCCAGACGATAAAAAAAATGACTATGACTATGAGAAAAATGATGTATTTACATGTAACTTAGGCCAAGCAGAGCCAGAGGCCTCTATCTATCTATCTACCGTCAACGCCTTTCACTCAGCAAATAAACATCTTTCACTCAGCAAATAAACTTTTTTTTTTTCCCAGATCGCTCAGCTGAAAGGTGATCGTTACATAATTGATCATCGTGAATTGTGAATTGAAGTACTAATAATGTTTGATGAAACTTTTTTAGTGGGCGCAATTTTTTTTCTAGGCCCTAGTGCGGCCCCTGACAGTATAACATATTTTTGTACCTTGTAGAAATGCCTAAATACCACAACTGTTTGCATTTACAAGTGCAACTAACAAGTTGAGCCTTACATGTTTCTAAGTTTTGGTCAATGAAGACGAAACTTGATGTTTGGCAAGTCAGGGACTGTTTACATCGCGCGCAGTGATGTAAAAAGATTTGCCTTGATTTCAGCTAATTCAGGGTTGACTTGTATACAGGAGGTCCTACGATAGTTACTGTTGACTAAAGTAAAAGTTTATAGGACTACATGAGTTTTAGGAATCCAGGAGTACGACTAGGACTCTTAAGTCTGTCTTAGTCGTAGGAGGACAAGAGGAGAGAGGAGTGGACTAGGCACATGTAGGAGGTTCGATCCGCTATTAAATCATCGAACGTGGAGAGGATAGAGGATCAAACTTCATAGTTCTAGGAGTACTGTCGACGACATCTGTTGTGTTGTTAGTTGTTTGTTGTAAAAAAGGTACTTACATGTAGTACAGTCGTTTGAGTCAGTAGTGTGAGAAGTAATTTAATTATGGTTGATGTTGCAAAGTTTAAGTGATCCAGAACTGGTAAGTGATCCGGAACTGGTCAAACTTTGCAACAACCACATAATTAAATTATTTCTCACATTACCAATTTCTGTTGATACATGAATAACATCCAACAAACTAACCATCCAAAAATAACCAGATGTCTTACCACTAGACCACCGAGCTAGCCTGATGGCTAGAGGCAGTTTGAATCCTTGGCAGCGGGTACCGCAACAATTTAATACGTAGATGTTAATGTTGCATCGGGGATAATGAATATAATTTGGTTTTTACCCTACACCAATGTGTGTTAAGCACTGTTTACTCAGTACTTCCCGAGTTCTGTGAATTTATTTTTTATTTTTTATATATTTCTTTTTTGTTTGCCAATGGATACTTGGTGAGTGTTATGACATGTTTAGGTAAACTGATCGACTTTTGTTTGTTTGTAATGAAAAGAGATGCTACTTCAAAAATTGATCCGGAACTGGTCAAACGATTGTAATGTTGTTCCATCTCAACTTGACAATCGGCCGTCCTAACTATAGTTCTTAGAACATTATCAATCATCTTTCATCACATCATGGAGCATATCGACGAGGCAGTTTATTAAAGAATTATCAGCATGGTTTTAAAAACACCACTCATGTGAGACAAAACGCATTAACACTACGGAAGAGTTATGATGCCCTTTAAAAAAAAAAAAACAATTTTACAATTTGAAAATTGGCCAGAGGTTCCCCTATGGGTGGTAAACCCAATGAAACAGTTTGCATGAATAAGATATTGATAAATCATATCTTATTCATAAACAAACTGTAAGTATAATTCTACCTCTGTGCTACAGCCAGCACATGTCAACGCACTTTCTTGGTTTAATAGAACCATGATAGAACAAAATACCTACTCCTAAAGTTAAAAAAACCAGGCCATAAAACCACAAAGACACCACACATGCAGCTTGTCTTTTGAGTGAAGCAAGAGTATTACAAACTAAAACAATGTGTAACAATCTGTAGAGGATTAAGATAAGACATTTTGGATCACAATAGGAGTGTCAAACATTCTCCCAGGAGTGTCTGAGGTAAAGAAAAGGACCGAAAAAGGGCCAGCAATTATGGCCGTGAAAAGGGTAAATTTATGAAGGGCACCACAGCTTGGCCAGTTACAAGGGCATCGACGGCACTGGCCGTCGTGGCTGCCGTGTAGTTCGAGGCCTGACTTAGACCAAACCAAGAAATCACAGTGCATGACTTTAACAAGGCCTTTGAAACTGTAGATCACAGAAAACTTTTGATCAAAACAGACCATTACGGCATACGAGGGAAGACTGCTGCATGGCTTATGACATGGCTAACTAACAGAACTAACAGAACACAGCAGGTGGTAGTAGATGGAGTAGCATCGGAACCCACTCCCCTTGCATCCCCAGGGAACTGCCTTCGATGTTCCTTCTCTACATTAATGACATTGGTGAAAACATCAATAATGGCACAAAAATCACTGCCTTTTGTTCTGCCCAATCAATAGCCCTAGTGAACAACAGCAACTTCAAGAGGCTTTGAACAGTCTGGTAAATTGGTCCCATCAATTGACAAATGTCATTTAACCCAGTCAAGTGTCACACTCTCCATATTACCAGGAGCAAGAACCCATATAGACGCACTTACACTACAACATGTATAAGCGATACTGAATTGGCCCAAGTAGATAATTACACCCATATCTAGAGGTCATCTCTGAAATTGCTAACTGGTCAACTCATATTACTCAAACTGCAAGTAAGGCTAACAAGACGCAAGACTTTGTTAGACGCAACCTCTCTAGATGTGATCCTGAAGTTAAAGCAGCTGCCTACAAGGCCTTAATACTAACTAAATTAGAATGTATGCTTCCACACACAGTATGGGACCCTCACAATATGAACCACATCAAACTTGAATTAGTGCAATGAAGAACAGCAAGATTTGTAACAGGGGATTATCGCAGAGACTCCAGCGTGACAGATATGCTTCAAAACCTCCAGTGGCCTACATTAGAAAAACAACGAAAATTCAGAAGATTATCAATGTTCTATCAAGCTGTTCACAAAGGGGTTGCTGTTAACATTCCACATTACGTGACTCCTTTAGACCGTATTAGCAGAAATAAACACAATGAGAGCTACTCTATACTCAGATGCTGCACTCAATCTTATCAGAAGAGCTTCCTTCCAAGAACCATAACAGACTGGAACAGCCTTACCCCAGAAATAGTCAATCAACCATTCCCATCAAAATTCAAACTAAGTCTAGAAAAAAGATGTATCCAAAAGCCACAAACTAGTCTGCAAGGGGCAACACTCCTTACACTGAACAATAATGCCTATTGGCAATGTTCAGTTACACTTATGAGATTCTGAGATATAGTTGGACCGGTTCCAACTTGAGTGTTACATTTGGGGCGTCCAAACTGTGATTGGGATCGCCCATAGAACTCTACAAAGCCTCCACGAAAGTGATAACTGTGATCGATCGTGGGGACGGTGACATGCAGGCGTGGAGCTCACTCCTAAACTTGTTCATAATGAGGGTTTTGAGCCCAGTTTTGGCTTTATAGAATACTATTATAGTAGATGAGTGTAAATTTTGTCATTGTGGTTTTGTTGTTTTAAATACCGTTGTGGCCAACCTTTTTATCCACAAAAACCTTAAAAAGTAGGTGGGAATAGCATACACATGTAGGGGGCCTATTCCACCCTATTCAATCTGAAAAAGTATACTTTTTTTATCGACCTCCACAAAATCAGTCCTGTACATGTTCAGTGCATAAAACAAAGCCAAAAGTTTGTTGATTCATAATATAAAATAAATGTTTTCTTTGATTCTGCTATCACACACACACAACCTGCAAATGCAGAGAGCTGTTTTATCATTTAAAGAAACATAAAAAGACACAATACAAAACAATGACTCATAGTTGAAAACAAAGAAGCATTTGCCCACACTGTATATATTTGAGGTTTTTTTCAGTTAAAAGTTATTGCGTAACACTATTATGATCATTTTCTTAAAGAAAATAAAAACATATTTTGAATAACTCTAATAATATAATAATGGTTCTATAATAGAACCATACAGAGTTTAAATTAACACCTGTAGTTACTGCAGACATTTGTTTCAAGTGTGGCTTCTAGCATGTCTAGTGTGCCTTGAAAACAGGTACAACTTCAAACAAACACGATGCTGTTGAAGGCAGCTAAGATTCATGTGTGGTGAGAAGTTGCAATGTCCATCAAGTTTTAAAAGATGTTTGCATACTTCAAATAAATGTAGGAAGGTAATTAGGTAATCAGTAGATACATTGCATTATTTTGTTTTAAATTCAAAGAAAAGGCCGTTGTACCTTGAAAACTGAACACAGAAGGATATACATGTATAATATCAATTTCTCATCTAGCCATCACCACTTTTAATGGATGTTGGACTTTATTTCCCTTTTGATATCCTCTTGAGGAATTGGTAGCTTAAATGCTTAATTTTGACCTTTTAAAAGGAAAAATTCAAGCGCACGTTTCATTACGCAGATGGAAGTCTCGCGCACTCATGCCCAGGGGAACTTAAATGGAGTGTAGCGAACAGCATTGTTGTAAATGCCCTTGATGTACATAAATGTTTTTGCATATTATGTGCTAAAATGAACAATCTTGTGGCCCAGATGGTACAGTATCTCAAATAGGGTTTTACATATTTTTAGCCAACAGCTTGCCTCAGTTGTACTCTTATTTTCCAATTGGTATATTAAATTGGGATGGTTTTATTCCAAAGTGCTGGAAATTCTTCGTCATTATTGCTGTCCCTAAGATTAAGAATCCATCTACATCTATATTGAATGACTATCGCCCCATAGCTATGACTTCTATTTTTTTTTCTAATGTCTTGAAATGCTTTGAAAGGTTGTTGCTAAAATGGTTGAATAGTCAAGTCTTGCATCCTGATCCCTGCCAGTTTGCTTATCAGAGTAACATGGGTGTGGGAGATGCAGTGACTGTTCACCTTCAAAAACTCTACCTCCAAGTCTTTTTGACATTACTTAATTGCTTGTGTGATCAGTTTTGATTGACTTCAGTAGTGCCTTTAATACCATTGTCCCGCACATTTCAATAGATAAATTACTGAAATTGAATGTTACTCCTCAACTTGTGTACAATATTCACAATTTTCTTGTCGATAGATCGCAAAGAGTTAAGTGCAATTATTTGGTTTCAATATTCAAGTCCCTTAGTCTGCAATAGAGCAATAGATGCACCTCAAGGGTGTGTTACATGTATGTCACCTGTTCTTTTTTCATTGTAATGATTTTGATATTGTGAGCACAAAATGTAGCATTATCAAGTATGCTGATGATACGATCATCAGCGGTTACATAACCAATGATGACTCTCTTTACATCAATAGGCCTACTGTTTGTTGACTGGTGAGATTGCCAAGTCCTAGTTCTTGTAAAAAACCCACAAAGAAGGGATTCATGATTTTCGCTGTTCAGCCCCAAGCCACGAAGCCTTAAGGTATTCACAACCAGGTAAGAATCTGGGTGCTGTGTACATTCATCGACAATAAACTGAAATGGAGTAGCAACACTCAAATGCTGTGTGGTAAAGCTAACCAACAGCTCTATTTCCTCAGAAAATTAAAAGAGTTTAGTATAGAATACATGTAAGGTTGTTTTTCATCAGTCTTTGATTCAAAACATTTTTACTTTTACTTTTATCTGTAATTTGGGGAATCTATCAAAAGAAAATGTTCACATATTGGAAAGGCCTAGGAAGATTGCTCAGCACATAATTTGTATAGATCTTCCCTCAATACATGTAGGTTCTGTTAAAAGTTCATACATGTAAGATAATAGACCTCTCCCACCCACTGCACTAATGTTTTTTATTCACTAGATCAAGTACATGTATCCCTCTCTATGCCCCATGTACAATGTACCTCTCATAGTCGCTCCAGACAATCCTCTGTTCCCATCAACATTCATTACGTACAATGCTACTGCTCAGAGGTGTGTTAGATGTACACGTAGTGTGTTTTGTGACTCCACTTGCCTACATGTATAGGCTACTTAGCAGGGAAGTCAACCCCAAATTACCTCTACATGTTATCCTTTGTTTGTTCCTTGTTGTCTTCGTGTTTGCTGTAACTTTTATTTTTTAAGACAGTTTTTGAATATAGTTTTTGATTTTCATTGTACTTTGCGTAGTCGTGTATTTTAATGCTTAAATTATAAACCTTTTATTGTTCGCTGTTCTCTGCTACATATTGTGAAATACACACATTGTTAGTTTTTTACCCATTTGCAAGTGGGAATTGAATGTGTTGATAAGTTTTTATGCCTTTATGGTATTCCATAAAAATGGAGTGGCTTAAATCTGATGACACCTAAAATCTTTATATATCCATTTTGGTGTATCCCAGCTTTACCATGTTTACATGTACGTTTACCTGGCAGCTTACACTAAAGATTACATTTGAGGCATTTTCCCCTTCATCCTGATACACATTTCCTGCATAGACAAACTGCACAAGTACATTTGTAACATCATAGTTTTCCACAATGCGCAATGATGAAAGCATGTAGTTTGCAATTTGTGATTTTCTCACGCTAAGGAATAGTGTCAAGAAGCTTCCATACATTTCATTGAAACATTTAATTTTGACTAAAATTGACAAATATAAAGCCAGATTATTTAAAAGCAAAATGTAATTTCAGTTTTAAAACAACATAAAGCAAAAGGGTACGAAAGTTGTGAATGAAAAAGTTTCAAATTTAAAACTATGAAAAAAATTATTCACACTTTCAATACATACAATAATTTTAAAAGATCACTTCTTTCTCTTTCTTGGTTCATTAGGCCCGTATTTGTCCCAGTTTCAGATTACTTCAAGGGTTAATACTTATTGTTTCCAGTAATGTAGAACTACATGTAGGACAAATCGTGAACAAGAACAATTATTGTCAGCCGAAACAGCAAACATGTATTCAAGCTCAATCTCTCGGTCACATAATCATATGAAATATGCACATATGAGACTTGTGTTGGTTCAGTGAAGAGGCACAATGAACTTGAAACCCTAAAACAAGAATAAATGTTTCAAGTTAACACGTTCATGTAGTGTAAGTTTGTTTGACTTTTCATGATGCTTTCATCTTATCTCATTAGGATTTCACAAAGATATGTGACATCAGGAGCAGGTACGCCGCAGAAGCCAAAGAGACCTCTGGGTAAATACATGATATTCAGTCAAGAGAAGCACCCACAAGTTCGAGCTAAGAATCCAGGTAAGGTACATATCCATTACATTTTAAAAACAAGGAGGGTAGTGGTAGCACTTAAAGACTAACTAAATACATTAACAAAAACGCATGAGCTTTCGTAGCAACA
>JAUELU010104784.1:0-11089 GCA_032357145.1 Evasterias troschelii | reverse complement strand
GTCAGCCTCTCAAACAGTCAATGTAGCGCCCTCTATTGGTGGCTAGGACAAAAACAGCGTCGCCAATCAAGACTACTCCTTCAGCTCTTTTGGGAACATACAAACTCCTCTAAAAAACGACAGAGCCTAAGCTGAGGCTTTGATTTCGAAAGGGCATTTTGCAAAGCGCTCCGAGTAGTGCGCCCTCTTGTTATGAGATAGCAATAAATAATTGTGTGTGTTAACCGGAAGAAGACGTAGCTACTTGGTGCTCGAACATCAAACTGTTTCTAGTCAATTTCTTCACACATTACATTCGTGGAAAGACGAACAACCTTTTGTTTGGTTGGAAATTGGTGATCTACTAAATGACGCTTTCATAAAAGGGATTTTCTGTAAGTTGTGCCTTTCATGTTTTTATTTGTTATTTTGGGTAGGTGTATCAAGCGCAATCTTAAAAGGAGCGCATTTAAACAAATTGCGCGGTGTGCTTTTTTGTTGTTGTTTTTGCAAACTTAGTTTGCTCGCGTAATTATGGAATTTGCGCAAAAAGGTGGAACGCAGTCTTTTAGAAAATCGCGCAATCTTTATTATTTCACCCAGAATCTCAGGGCCTGATTCTGATGATGACACATTCAATTGACACTGACAGCTCCACCATCACCCAATCAATGCTCATCAGGCGAGATACGAACCGACATATGAAGCCCAATTCCTACTCAAAGAACTATGAGATTCGATCTGCTAGTTTGTGGAGACTATAGCGGATCGAACCTCTAGTTCTAGGAGTAGCCCAACAATTCCCTGCCACAACCATGACAACCACTCGCATTACAATTGATCATTGATGCCGTTGTTGTGTGGCTTCATACCACGGAAGTTTGCTAGCCCAGGTTGGACTCCTCCGTTGCATACGACGGAGTCCAGGGTATATATAAAGGTGCTCTGTCATTGCGAACAAATTTATGATAAAATTTTTTCATATTTTTACCTTTTTGAGGAAGCTGAAACTTGACTCACATATTCTTTGTGTCCTGAACTTTACACCTGCTGTATTCAGAATTGTAAATTTTATCCTTGAATGACATTATTGTGAAAATAAAATGGAAATTGACGCATTCGTTGCGACAACCTCAACTGACATGGAACCAAGTCCATAAAAGAGGGCGCTGTCTAACCCGTAACACTGAACGCTTTTTCTTCCGGGCGGCAACACGAAGGAGTCACATCGCCAGTGCACAGCTTGGACATATTTTGGGAAATAATGTCGTTCATGGATGTATTTGTTAGGTTTTGAACTCAACAAAAGTGTAATTAAAGGCACCAAGAATAAGTGAACGGAGTTTCAGCTTCTCAAATTAGGTAAAAATATGAAAAAATGTGACTCAAAATTTTGTTCGCATTCTAAAGGATCTTTATACCCAGGACGTCAGTGCAGTGGCACTGACGGAATGTCCTACCAGGGCTAGGAAGTTTGCATGCGGTTGTGGCTTCATGTAATTATGAAGGAAACCAGTCATCTCGCCCCCGGCAAAGTCGCCCCTACAAAGCGCCCCTGCAAAGTCGCCCCCCAGCAAGCTCACCCCTCCATGTACAAACTCACCTCCTCCGTGTACAAACTCGCCTCCTCTGTGTACAAAATCGCCTCCTCACAATGTCGCCCCTACAAAGTCGCCCCCAACAAAGTCGCCCTCTAACAAAGTCGCCCTCCTTGGTTATGAAGAAGAGTTCTGAGAAGATTATGCCGTGTCCAAAATGGTGACTTCGGCTACAGCTACTCCTAGAACTATGACTTATGAGGTTCGATCCGCTATCATCTCCACGAACCTCATAGAGTGACATGTACAAAATCCTATTCGAAACTTTTTCTCCTTCACGTTTCTGCACCTTCAGTGTACAGTACAGTTATTTTCCCTAACCGAATCTGGCCAAATTAGGCTCTATGTGTTCTTTGTCTTCACAGTGAGCTCGGCGCGGGTCTAGAAAATCCACTCCGCAAAAATAAAGTTGTAAAAAATGATAAATTCTCACCGTTTTCAGAATATACGCCTTCCGTTAACAAAATGGCCGCCGTTGAAATTTTCCTCCTGGTAATGCTGCGCGCTACGCTGGTAACAATTATCAACGATTCACATACAGAACATTGGTTGTGGATCAGCATTGCACCTATGATTGTATACGTGAACAGTTGGATTGTAGGGGGTGACTTTGCAGGGGGCGACTTTGCTGGGGGGTGAGATGACTGGCAATCAATAGGAAGCCACACACAACCACAGCATTGTAATGTGTGTGTGGTTGTGGCTTCATACATATGAAGCCAACAACAAGGCGGTGAGGTTGACTGGATAGGGGGGAGGGGGTGAGGGTGAGGGTTTGGGGTTGGGTGAGGGTTAGGGGTAGGGTGATGAACACTCCCCCCTTTTAATGGAGAAACCCAACCAAGTAATAAACCTGCATGGTTGTGGCATCCAAAAAAGCGAGGAATTGGGCTTCATTTGTCGTGACGCATATAATGCCTCCATCAGGCAAAGGAAGGATGACCCCTAGCCCTGGTACTGGTAGGACGTCAGTCAGTGCCACTGACGTCAGTCAGTGCCAATGACGTCCTGGGTATAACGATCCTGTTCAATGCGAACAAAATTTTGAGTACAATCTTTTCATATTTTTACCTTATGTGAGAAGCTGAAACTCCATTCATTTATGCTTGGTGCCCTTAACTACACTTTTGATGAGTTCAAAAACTAACAAATAAATGACATTATTTCCGAAAATAAGTCCCGAGTTGTGTTACAGGTTGGACAGCGCCCTCTTTTGTGGACTTGGTTCCATGTCAGTTGAGGTTGTCACATCTCCACTGAACAACTCAGACTTATTTTCGGAAATAATGTCATCCAAGGATAAAATTTACAATTCTGAATAGAGCAGGTGTAAAGTTCAGGGCAATATGTGAGTCAAGTTTGAGCTTCCTCAAAAAGGTAAAAATATATTGCAATGACAGAGGACCTTTACACCTTGGACTCCGTTGTATGCAACGGAGGAGTCCAATCTGGGCTAGGACGACCCCTTACATGTCCTTAGTCCTAACCCTATGGGTTATTGTATGTGTACAGATGCATGTTGGACGATTGGGCGCAGCTCCTGCTGATGGCTGATGGGGGAGTCTGCAGGGTTTAATTTTAAAACAAATCAATCAAAATGTGTCCATTGCGTTACGCGTTTGCCATCAATCATCAATCATCAATCATACTTAACTTTCCTCCGCTCTTTTCAATTTTAGAAGTTTATAATCTTTTCCAATTTGCTCGGAATTACTTCCCTGCCTGTATGGTTCCTGGCCATTTTGAAATGGACCCACAATGCAATGGCATCTTAAAATACATTACCGAGGGGCCGGCGCAAGCATAATTCTGCAGCTGTTTTATGTGAAAGCTGCATGTACTTTGTCGAACTCCATTCTGTGTACTCCTACATGTAGTTGCGATAATCGTAACCCTCCATCCTCCCGACAGTCAGAGACCGGAGAGTTACGAGACAACTAACGCAAGATTGGACCATAAGTGCAATTTCGACTGTTGTTAACAGACTAGTCACCAGATTTGCCCAATTTTTACCACTTTCGAAAATCAAGACACGGACTTGATCTTCAATGTCTAAAAAATCCATTCATACGTTCGAAACATCAATGGGAAAATATTTTGAAGAAAATAAGACAAAAGTAGTCATAGAGATAGAGTGACAAAAGGGCCATCCACGACACCTCACCTAAAATTTAGAAAATTTTTGAAAAGTTGACAAAAATTACCCACTCATATATTTTCTTAATTTAAAAAAAAAGAATCCTCTATAATAGGTGTCATGAATACACACACTTTTTTTTCTGCCAAATCTGTTTTGTTTTTAAGATACCACCCCTTGAACAATGTAGCTCATGCAATACAATACATACAATACTCAACATAGAATCTTATGAAACAAAATTATTTTACCTTGAAGATTTCAAGAAACCAAGCTGAATTTTCTTACAGACACAGCCCAAGTACACTGTTTGCAGAAAAAATAAATTCAGTCCTTGAGTAATGTGCCACAAAACTAACAGAATGAAGGGGTATTTTGAGCGTTTCAACACTGGGTCTATACTTCCACCCCTGCCAAACACCCAGTGAATCTGGTCTTTCCTTGCTTGGGGGTACTCATGTACCTAGACATTAACCATACTGTCATTATTATAAGCAAACTGACATTTCATGTGGGCATAAGGGAGGGGCTCAAAATTTATAAAAAGTCCCTCGCGTCAGTACAATTTTAGGTTTTGGGGGACCCATTACTCAAAAAGTTAATTTTATACACCCATTGTGACAATAGATTTTCATGGTTTGGGCACCAGTCATCATAGATAGTAATTATCAGGGGTAATTTATATAGATTTTGAGATATGGGCGACCTGAAACTGCCAAAAACTCACCAAAAGCAACATTTTGGGTGAAAAAGGGAAAAATGTTGTTTGTGTGTTTTCATAACTGTTTTTACAGGCCTGATACTTCACGAAGGCAACGGAGACGATTGCCTTCGTTGCCCCTGGTCATTGCCTTGGTGCCCTTGAAATGCTCCAATAGAAATTTACAATTTCCTCATAGAGTGCCCTTTACCGAGGAGAGAATGCCTTGGTGCCCTTTCCCTTTCTAGAATGAAGCATACAGGCCTGCGTACATGTTTAGAGGGTTCTTTAAAAAAATTAAGAAAAAATCTGAGTTGATTTTGTTCGACCCTGTATGTGAGTTGGCGTGGAATGACCCAAAATCCTTTTCAAAACTTTTTGTCCTTCACGTTTACATGCCTACAGTTCTTTTTTGAAATCAGATCTTGCCAAAATTAGGCTCTATGTGTTCTTTGTACTCTCATTGAGCACTTCGCAGGTCCAGAAAATCCACTCTGCATAATATTTTTGCAAAAATTCTCACTGTTTTTCAGAATCCTCGTCTAACAAATATGGCTGCTTCTGTTGTAAATAAATGGTTGCTGCGCACAGCGCTGGTCCAAGGTAACCAATGGTGCATAAATAAAAACATGCACTGTAAGTTAATGTGAACCAGCACTGCACGCAGTAGCCTATACATGTACTAATGATTACCAGCATACGGCTTGCATATTGAAAGACCAAACTGGTATTTTGCTAATGTATTGAGTTGATGAGTTGATGAGCTAATGAGTTGATGTATTCCAATCCCCAGTGAGTAATTTGGAGTTAACATAAAACAGCAAACAAGGGCTAATATGTCTTAGAAAAGTCACTGTAATATTTATGTTCAATAGGTTTTCCCGGCCAATTTCAGCAAAAATTCATTCAATTTCATTAGCATGCATATAAATTCACGCATTTTCCCCTAATCCTCTCAAACTAGGGTTTCTTTTTAGCTCTAAACGCATTCAATTTCGTTTTTGTGCACACATTATTTCGTTTTTTTTGTTCAGATTCGCTTCGGTCATTCTATTTCGTTTATAGGCATTCAAGACTACACTTTGACCATTCTTAAGTTGAATTTCTACTACGTATTCACAATTGATGCATTCAAATTAAGACTAATTGAAGCGAACATGGTTTTGTTGCTAGTTTGTGTTTTCGTTTTTGTTTATGGGCAACGAATTTCAACTTTTTTGCATTCAAATTAAACATGAGTTATGGCTTTACGAGTAAGCTGGAAATTATAGCCCCTTTCTGGCACATAAGTTGTCCTTTGAAAGAGGTGTATCCATGTATTTTACTTATTTTATTGTATCGTTTGTTTTTCGTTATTTAAACAGTCTGCTGTTCCTTTTGCTTTGTTATTCACTTTGAAATTAAAACCTGCACCAAATAACTAAATGAGAACTAACTCTTTTGCGAAAGTCTTGAGATTTTTGGCCCTGGTATTTATGTTCTTGTCTTTGTTTTCTGCTAATGCCCGGACCATGTCAAATTTGAAGTAAACAAATGTTTTAAGGGTAACAAAAGCTCAAAATGATAAGGGTCGTTATAAAATCTAAAAATAAATTAATCTTTTTGTTTTCTTGTTGATTTTGTTCACAAGTCCTTTTCTTCATGTGTTTGATATACATTTCTTCTATTCGTTTACTTTTATCTGATAAGTTGGTTTCTTTAACCTTCAATGATCTGATGTGCCAGACATCTCGGCATGTAAGTTTGGTTATGATTATGCCAAGAGTCAACTGTTAGTTGTAGGTAGGCCTAGTCATGCCTGGTTATTCTCGAATGCTTCAATCAGGATCTGCCTGTTAACATTATTCACTACTCTGTACCGACCACGGGCAGCCACCTTTTCATTCAAAATTGCTTAGGCCTAAACTTGGAGATAACGCGAAACTAGTGTAGAAATGAGTTTTCCCTAAAAATATTTGCCTTTATTACAGGCAGCTACGAATCAGAAGGCATATAGCATGAATTTGAATTTGAATGCAAACATTTTGAAAAAGATTGCCCATTGATGAAATTGAATGGTTGACCAGCTCTTGCCGCTGGCTTTTACGAAATTGAACGAGTCTTGCGGTCTGATGAAATTGAATGATCTTATTTGACCAGTGAATGCTAAACTGGTGAAATTGAATGACACCTTTAAACTGTTGAATGCTGCTTCAACGGAGCATTCGTTTTTCAAACGAAATTGATTGAGCCAGGAGTTAAAATGAATAGATTTTTTTTTAAATTGGCCGGGAAAACCTATAATAGGCCTGTTTCTTCTTTTTTGAACTTGTAAAATATATAAATATTGTAGGGAAAGCTCAAAATTGTTTTCTTAAAAGTTGTCTCAAACAATTCAAAGCATTTTAGTTACATTTTCATGCTTAAAGTTACACCTTCACACAAAGCATTAAACTCAAACCTAAATCAATTTTAGAATTGGGTTATTTTATAACAGCATACAAACAGTAAACAACATTTAATGGATGGCAAATTAGCACTAACATAGCGATAAAATAGGTATTGATAACTCACCATCGCTTACTAGAGTTTTACTCTGAAGCTTGTGTCCCACATGAAGTTTACTTACAAAAAGCATCAAACTAATTATAACTGCAACGGCTGCCACGACATACAGGGATAATATCTGTTAACACAACACAATTTACACAAAATATTAATACTGTCAAACATCCACATGCATTCAAGTCAATTATGATGAAAGAAAGTTCTCTCAATTTCACTCCATTAACAGATTATATGTTTATTTTGTCCCTTCCAAATTTAGAAAGGAAAGTTTATTCTTTTTCTTCCTTGTTAGCTTCTCAGAAAATACTTTTGGAAAAGTCGTTGTTTTTCTTACCCAAACTCCTTGATGCGTTTTTTCTAGACGGCACTTTTGGTTATTTCTAATTATTCGCAGCGTATTGGAAGTTGCCACATACTAAAATGCAACATCACTGGTATTCAAAGATTTTAAGCATAATTTGTAATGTTTGAAAATCAAATCAGTCAGTAATAGATAAACCACGAGAGACTGTGACTTGCTTGTGTGGGTCTATAACTTGTGGTCAAAATCGGAAGTGCCGTGTATTTAAAATTTGTAAGGTTTTGGAAATGCTTTCAGCGCCACTACACGTTGTAGTCCAGCAAATGTATACTTCTTAAGTTACATTGATGTCATAAAATGCATGAGCGTCCTAGCTGGTTGCAAAATATAACGAAATCAATATGTTGTTTTAAAGTTGATGTCTGTTGTGAAATTGACAGCAGGCATTTCAAAACTATTGGTATACAAAATTACTTTTATGCACATAACGCTTGTGTGAAGTTTCAAATATCGATGATTTAATCACGTGCTACATGTCACATTATCGGTGTACTTTTTGGAGACGTGTGTCTATACCGAAGTATGTATGACCATGGAGGAATGTGTTCTTATTCCTCCATGGTATGACTGGGCTGAATTTGGTATGCGTAAGTTAGATTAATATGTTCTGGTGAAAATTTGTGATTACGTCACACCGGGATTTTTTATGACGTTTTTAAATCACATGGCGTGGCATTTATTTTAATGCAACCGTAAACTCAAATACGATGTACAGTCACCCGCCTGGTCGTCCGTGCTTCACAAATGTACACATATGCCATCACACACAACATGTGCAGCACCGTGCATTATACACCTCGCCCTCTAATGGTTGCTTTGGCTAAGATTATGTCAGATTCCGAATACAATAACAATGGATTCTATAACTCTATGTGACCAACATTTTAGACTTGACTATTCCGGGACTGGAATTAGTCCATTAAACATTACGGAATACCTCTTCAGTTGCACTTGACTTGATAATGAAGATTACAGACTTAATTCCAACCGACAGTGACGCAGCTAAGAAGAGAAATGCCAACACCAACAGGGCGCTGTCAATGAATAAAAATAAGTTTAGCGACACCCATCGTATTATTTTCTAAACTAGTGGCTGGAGAATCGTCTTTAGAAGACCTAAATAATTAATTGAATATCTCAGGTCAAAACCGAGGGGGTTAACCGCAAAGTAAGAACTTTTACAAAATACATACACAGAGTTGGGTGTACAGGTACGTTGCAGAAGTTTCAGTCAATATTAAATTAAAGAAACAAGAAGTGCAGGATCATCTCTTTGTAAGATAAACTATAAATAAGTGAAATGTTTGTGTTCATTTCTTTTTTTAAGAAGTTATTTTCCATTTTTCACATTATATTGACTTGTTTATAAACACAGTCATGTTCAGTAAAATGGTTACCTTCGTTCTTTCTCTCTGGAATACACTGATTGACTTGAGCCATAAAACCTCCAAAGGACAACCAATGACGTTCCAACATCTAAGAGTGCATCAAACTGAAACCAATCAAAATAATCATAATCGTAACCAATTTCAATATTAAAACTGTCAAGATAAACAATTCCCCCTTTCCCCTCCATTGCAATAAATGTAAACAATTTCCAAGGATCCATGTTTTTACTTCTGTCCAAAGCAGTTTCTACAGCATTAGAGGAGTAGCTCTCAACTGGCGTTTTTCGTATTAAGCCAATAGACAACTGTTTACTTTCTTCAAAAACCACAACTCGATTTGCGATAAAATACATCATGGCATTCCGAATGGTTCTACTCTTGGTCCTCCTCCTTTTTGCAGTATATTAATGATCTGCACACTTTTTCATCCCTTCTTTCGTTTGCTGATGACGCAACTGTTACTTTCTCCGACTCCAACCCGGCTGATTCATTGCCTATTCATGAACGCTGAGCTTCTCAAAGTATTTTCCTGGTTTAAAGCTCACAAACTTTCCCTTCATCAACAAAAAACGGAAATTCTATCCTTCAGGTTCACGTTTCATTATTGACGATCAACTTTCTTGGTCTGAACACAATCTTCCACTATTAAAACCATGCATTTTGTGCATGTGGTGTTATGTTTAGACGCCCTACTTTACTTCCTTCCAAATCCTTCCAAATCCTTGATGTTAATACTTCGTATACCACCCTCATTCTTCCCTATCTTAACTATTGTAATATCGTCTGGGAACATGTTTCTAACAACAATCTTCATTCGCTAATCACCACACAATTACAAAAGGAGCTATCAGAATGTGCACTGCTTCTTTGCATCCGCGGGAGCACACTGTATAGTATGGAATTCCATCTCTGCCAAGTTACACGGCGCATTGTGTGGCATTCTGACTTGAATCTCCCAAACATGCGCCGTCGACGGCGCATTGTCGCGTCGTGCCGTCGCATGGTCGCGTCGTGCCGTCGCATAGTCGCGTCGTGCCGTCGCATTGTTGCGTCGTGCAGTCGCAGTGTCGCGTTGTGCCGTCGCATTAGTCGCGTCGTGCCGTCGCATTGTGGTTTTGAAGGTCTTTAGCCAATTGCGCCGTCAACGGCGCATTGTCGCATCGTGCCGTCGCATAGTCGCGTCGTGCCGTTGCATTGTCGCGTCGTGCCGTTGCATTGTCGCATTTTCATTAATTAAACTTCAAGGGGGCGGCCAGGGCTTCACAAAGAGGGCGCTGTTGTGCTGTGTTTGGGTGCAACTAATTTGGTTATCCTCCCCGTATTCCCGTTGCTTTCTGAGTTAGAAATCGTTCCAAAAGATGAATAGGCTTACATCTTCAGAGTATACATTACTGAATCCTCTTATGCGTTGCCAAGAGAACAGTATCCTTTTGAAATGCATACCCGCAAGCCTGAGGCCTAACATAGTTCTATGTAATATTTGATTGAACTTGGAAGCACAGCCTCGGCTCAGGCTACCAAGCAGACAAAAACACCAAGGCCGAGCGCGCTCTCCATTGACAAAACTCAAGATAGGCCCCTGTAAAATGCGACAATGCGACGGCACGACGCGACTCTGCGATGGCACGACACGACTATGCGACGGCCCTATACAAACAGTACAAACAATGCGACGGCGGTGACGTGACGACGCGACTATGCGATGGCACGACGCGACTTTGCGACGGCACGACGCGACTATGCGACAGCACGACGCGACAATGCGCCGTTGACGGCGCAATCGGCTAGAAACCTTCAAAACCACAATGCGACGATGCAACAATGCGACGGCACGATGCGACTATGCGATGGCATGACGCGACTATGCGACGGCATGACGCGACTATGCGCCGTCGACGTCGCATGTTGTTTGGGAGATCCAAACCAGAATGCCACACATGCGACGTGTAACTTGGCAGAGATGGAATTCCATAGTATAGGCCTATACCCCTTTTATGCTTACCGTTTACTGCCATCTCTGCCTACAGTTTAATGCGACTTCTGCCTACAGTTGTGACTTTTGCCTACAGTTTAATGCGACTTCTGCCTACAGTTTAATGCGACTTCTGCCTACAGTTGTGACTTCTGCCTACAGTTTAATGCGACTTCTGCCTATACAGCTGGTTAATGAGAATTCTGCCACCGTTTAGTGCGACTTCTGCCTTCAGTTTAATGCGACCACTGCCTATAGTTTAATGCGACTTCTGCTTAGTTTAAGGTAGACTTGACCCAAGTCGAACTTTCATCGAGTCCTTGGTCTTCTATTAATCATCTGCATCCATCGACGCACGCAGCTTTATTTCACCTCTTTGTTGTGCGCCATCACTCGACAGAAAAGTG
>JAUELU010104765.1:0-23826 GCA_032357145.1 Evasterias troschelii | reverse complement strand
CATAAACCATAAACCATAAACCATAAACCATAAACCATAAACCATAAACCATAAACCTTAAACCATAAACCATAAACCATAAACCATCAACCTTAAACCATAAACCATAAACCATAAACCGTAAACCATAATGAAACCGATCTAATATTAATGAGATTCATGAGAGTAGAAGTAGTCATATGAAAAGAGCCGACGTAGAATAAATCCACTTTTCGATCAATAATTCTTCGATTGTCTTCCAGAGGAAGTGCGGGCTGAGAATGTTGCCCGTTTTTTGAATACTATATACCGGTGTCAATTCCTCAGCGTTCCTGCGTACGTTCATCAATATACTACTTTAGAGCTCGTGGACGCCGCCATGACAGCTTCTTTGAGAGTTCAGATAGAAGAGGAACATTCAGTGCGGCACAAAATGGAATACCTTCGCTTGCTGCGCGCTGGCATGACATGACGTAATGTTACCATATTTTTGTCATCCGGAACTGTTTAGTACGCCGGAACGGTCAGTGCGCGACACTTGGATGGAAAGAGGAAACAGAACTGAACATGTTTAAGGTCAACCTTGTGCGACCTCCTCTTCGCGTGAAAACAATTATTTTGTGTGAATCTAAAATGTGTAAGGTTTCATGCCTACATTACAAAGTGGATTTATCCCTCACACATATCCGAAGGTCTACCTAAGAGGTGGCAAAGATTTAAGTCAACGTAATTCTTTCAATAAGGTTGGATAGAGTAATATTTTGATTCTAGCCGAACGATGCGATGCAGGACAGGTATAATAATAGTAGACAAAAAGAAACAAATAAAGGATGTGAATTTTTATTTAATTTTTTGTCCTACACCCGTTTTTTTAATTTTTTTTTATTTAAATTCATTTGAAATTTGTAATAACTGTGTACAGCTTTTAAAGTATTTAAAAAAAAAACCTTCACAAAACTACATCACAACAATAGAGGGGTGGAGAACAATTTAATAAAAGCGCATTTACCATGCAGCAAAACCCATGCCAAAAACGTTCTCTAACTCGACAATTTAAAGATGAACTAAATGAACGTTAATTATAATGTTAAACAGAATGCAGTTTTAGTTTGAGTCGAGAAAAAAGTACTTGGAGACCGTAACAAAAAATCGCCTATGCTAATTTCGATCACCCCAATCTAAATAAACAAAATGTGCATAAGTTTGCATCACATCTTTGAAGTTTTATTTTGTATTTTGTTTTATTTTTATTTTTGTATTTGTTTACCCACTACAGTGGGATTACGTATTGTGATCCAATCAAGCACAGCTTGGTTGATAGTTGGTGTTTAAAGTGTGTGTACAACATTGGTAATTGCTAAAGACATGTATCCACACTTGATGTTACCCAAACCTGTGAAAGTTTAAGCTCAATCAGTCTTGAGAAAACAATGAAAAAACCCATTATATGTTTTAACCTTTTTTCTCATTTCCTAAAAACTATGGCATTTCAAGCAAAACTATTTCAACTGAAGTTTTCCACATGACCTTCTTTATGCCATGTACGTTATGAGCAAATCTGTTAGCATTTTTTTTTTCAATCTTACCAATATGTACACACCCTTTAAATGGAAGTTAAAATTACTCTTCCAAATCCCGATAAAGTGGTGTCACTGTTATGACATTTAGACACAGATCAGCCTCGAAGGAATAACACTTTGTATGTTTATAGCTTCAAAGAAATCACGTATACAAAGTACAAACAAATATGCACGACAAGTTTCCGAATCGTTATAGGGGAATCGTTGAAGTGCTATGAAGGTGTCGACTTTGGAGTTGTTTGTTTGAGATATGAACATGAATTATTGGATCCACACTTAACCAGCCGACAAAATATGTAGCTGTTTATTTCAAGTCTAACAGGTACCAATAACAGTTTAAATTGATGAAGTGTTATGTGAAGTTGTGAACCATAAAACCCAGCGCTAGAGGTAAACACGATCAAATAATTTTGTTTCATTTCCATTCAGTAATCAGCATAGTGCGACGTGACCTGGACGGGGTCTGAAGCAGAAGGACTGTAAAACCACTTCGTCACGCGCTTCCTAAATAGGCCTACTTCAAGCAAAATCGAATACCTCACTTTTGTGGAAATTATTGTAGCCATGGAGCCTAGGGGAAAGGCACGTGTGGACTTGCAAATTAATCGTGCATGATCGGTTATCAGGTGCTCAGTATTATATGCAGCAAGAGATTCTAGAGCTTGGGGGTCAAAGTTGAAACCGTTCATGCGTCATATTGACAGAACATCAAACCGTGGATTGTAATGACACCTTAATTGAATAACGTCTATTGGTTTTTGGAATTATAATAAAAAAACATATTGTTTTATAATCTGTAAAAAAATTCGTCAAAGTTGATGGTCACATTTGAGTTAAAAAACATTCCAGTTTATGTTGTTGTCAGGGGGTTTTGTGCACGTTCATGTACGTGCTTTTGTGTTTGGCAAACTTTATTATGAACTGAAGTGCCTGCAGAATGTTCTCGCTCGCACGTGACAATTTTTCTTTAGACGGGAATATTTGCCTTCATTGGTAATAATGTTGGTACCAAACAACATTTTTCATAAAAAGATAAGGTTTCAGTGAAATACTACCGTTGTTATTATTACTATTATTATTAATATTTATGTATTTGTATGAAATGCCGCTAAACGTTCCAAGCCTGAGTGCACTTTGAAAGCTCCGAACCATACATAGGCCTATATGAACGCGGCCTGGTTGGACGTGGTAGGTAGGGCGGGGTTTTGTTAACAGTTTTAAAATCTATCGGGGAAGCACGTGCGCAGCTGCAGGAGCAAAACCACCAATTAGTGCATAACTCACTAAAAAGATATATCACGTTTCGCATCCCGTTCATATAGCCCTAACTCCACCATATCACATCAATTCAAGCGACCAACATAGAAAATACTAGCCTCAATTTATATATAATATACATTGAATTGTAGCCAGCTTACTTCCCTATGTGTTCACAAATCGTCTGTTTTCGTATGTTTTGGGCTGCAATGTGTTTAATTAACTCAAGACACTTTTCCTTTCTTGTCAATCCCTTTTCTCAATAGTTATTTTTTGAAACCTCTATTCCCAAAGGACATTCGTTGTTGTTACCAGACAGTTGCAAGCGTAATAGCCTAACAGTTAATAATCATTAGATTCTATGTATCACATTCAAAAAGAAGTATCATGTAGGCTACCACAGCTGCAGTACACCGGATATATTTTAAAGAGACAAACGCGGGAGTACGGAGCCCCAAAAGGGTTCGAGGGAACGAAATAATTTCAGGTTTTTGTTTTACATTTTTTTAATTTTTAAACCTGTCCCTTAATGGGCTCCGTACGGGAGCCGATGTTCCCCAAAATGTTCGATTGTGGGCGTTTTTCGACTGGTCTATTCGGTAGAATGTCTTACTCAATTATAAAAGTAACACGACCAGATATACGATCCCAACCCCTAAGTTTGATATGCACTACAGCTATAAATAAAACACTCACTTGAAATATTGCTCCTATGTCATAAAAATCACCGAAGAGAAACGCATTAAACAAAACGTTTGAAGGTCGTTTAAATGTCATAATAACACCAACGAGAAACCGTTATTTAAATATCAAAAACGTCTGAAGATTGTTCCAAATTTACTAATAACACCAACGAGAAACTGTTATTTATGTCAAAAACGTTTGAATGCTGTTCCAGAGTCATCAATAACACCAACGAGAAACTGCTATGGTATTATAAAAAACAAGAAGCGTATAACAAAACGTGTGAAGGTTGTCCCAATGTCATCAATAACTCCAATGAAAAAAAAATTATATTAAATATTAAACACGTCTTAAGACTGTTCCAATGTCATCAATAACACCAACGAGAAATCTGTTTTTGTTTTTTAATAAAACAGTGTGAAGATTGTTCAGATGTCATCAATAACACCAACGAACCTTTTTTTTGTTTTTAAATAAAACAGTGTTAAGATTGTTCAAATGTCATCAATAATACAAACGAGAAACCCTTTTTTGTTTTTTTAATAAAACAGTGTGAAGACTGTTCCAATGTCATCAATATCACCGACGAGAAACTGTTATTTAATAAAGAGAGGCCTAGATCCAACTGCACGCGACCCCACCTAGGGGCGATACATTACAGCCAGTCTATGTGTAATGGACCTATTTCTAATTTGCTACAGCGATTCGGATGATTACTTTAGAAAAAAGTAAAGGCAAAGGGATGTTAATTGAACGGTTGTCTTATTCCATATTCCCGATCACCCCCTAGACCCTAGGGGGGGGGGATAGAGGTTAAAATAATGCTATAAATATAACAGCAACATTAAAAATCGGAATCGTTTACATGAGATTAAATATATACATATATGTATACATATGTACATATACAAACTATTTCTCTCTAGTTCATTAAAGGGTGCGTGCAACATTGGTAAGATTGAAAATATATGTGCTCACAGATTTGCACATGTTTTAAAGATGGTCGAAAACTTCCCTTAGAATAGTTTTGCTTCAAATGCCATAGTTTTAAGGAAATGAGTAAAACAATATTCTTTATTCTGCCGGATAAATTCCTATGTTTGAAAATAAGTATAAACATATATAAGGTTTTTGTTCACGGTATTCTCATGACTCTGAAGACCAATTGAGCTTAAACTTTCACAGGTTTGCTATTCCATGTATATGTTGGGTCACATCAAGTGTGGATACTGGTCTTTGACATTAACCAATGTTGTACACACCCTTTAAACGTTTTTGAACCCCAATTTATTTTTCATATTTTAAAGAAACAGAACAATTTCTCGTTCAGTCTTGCCTGTGTATAGTGTAGACAGTTTGTACAAATTGCACTTTACATATAACTCGGCATACACTGTGAATCAACTAATTACAAATACATTCCGTTTTCAATATCCCGTTGACAGTTTGGGCATATTCCTCGATGCGTTGCTATAAAATGCCTAGGCCTATTGGTAATGAAAATCTGAAGGGGCTAGCAAGCTAAATGAGATCTGTATTTAACACTGAACCCTTTTTGCCAGAAATACTAAGAAATGTCATCTGCACCCGTTCAACAAATTATCTACAAATACATTTCATTATTACGACCCTAAAAATCAAATGGGCATTCCACCGAACTAAATTAAATTGCAAAATAGGTAACTGAAACATCAAATAAGTCTTCCCAAAGAGACGTCTTTACGGGACGTAATTAGAGTTAAGCCACAAACATCAGTCAATTCGTGATTGAGTTGTTACAATTCTTAAAGGAGCATGTCACCTTGGAATGGGCGCTTCGGGTCACACAACGCGTATGTTGTGAAACTATTGTGGTTGGAAAGATTTAGAAACAAGTAGAGTATAATGATTCACACAAATATCCCTCAAAACTGTGTGAATTTTCTTTTACTTCGTGAATTAACACGATCGGCCATTTTGTACAACCAGGGCCCAATATAGAGCTGCTTATAAGCATCAAATATTGCTTAACAATTGTTCGCTAAGCAGAAATTAGCAGGACACCATTCACAAATTGTTTGTGTAACATTGTAGTTTGGCTGGTAATCTTATTCCGGTATTGCATAATTTTGTTGTGCTTAGCTACCTTTTATGATTAAAAGCAGCTCTGTGAAATTGGGCCCAGATGTTTGACTCCCTAAAATGGCGACCGGGTAAGTTCATGAACTAAAAGGAATACCACACAATTCTGAGGGATATTCGTGTGAATAGTTATTGTTCTACTTTTAAAACATATTTCCAACCATTCTCATCAAACGCTTTTAGATAGCCCAAAAGCGCCCAATCCAAGGCAACGTGTCCCATTGACATACAATGGACATAATCCTATTTACCCTAACTCTGCTTAGCTGGATGTAAGCTTAATATGAATATTTAAAATTAATTGATACCAAGGAAGCTGAAATGCTTCAAACTATTGATATTTTTTTTCTTGAAAAATACCTCAGAACCGTAACAAATGAGTGACACTTTCAAAGGTTTAAATGCACTGGACACCTTTGGAAATTGTCAAAGACCAGTATTCTCACTTGGTGTATCCCATCAACAGCTCTCCATTGCTCGTTACCAAGTAAGTTTTTATGCTAAGAATTAGTTTGAGTAATTACCAAACGTGTACAGTTCCTTTAAAGGAGGTTGGGCATCAGAGCTATATAATTATAAAGAACATTCAACTCTGGATACATAGAAAAGGAAGGGAACTGTTGAGGAAAATAAGAAAAGTCGAGTAACTACAAACAATAACTGAAATTCTTCTATACAACGCATAGTGCATAGACAGCCAAATAAAAAACCTACTTCCCCGACCGAATTTCAAATATTGAACAATATAGAAAGCAAACATATAGGCGAACGAAATTCCAAAGAGTTTTTTTTTATTTTTTATATACACAGTATTTGTACCCGCTTTTTTGTAACATAAGAGGGATCAGTTAACCTATTTTCCACGAACAATTCAATTGCACCCTACGTGAATCTTAAGTTGTTATTGTCGTCCATGTTTATCATATATAAATTCGTGACGGGTCATGAAGAATGAGCATAATAAACGCCTCGTCAAAGAATGTTTCTCTTCTCTCGACATTCCGCCGCTCGTATGCTCCGCGTGTCCCCTCGCGGATAATTCAAATCAATGGGACCCACATCTTCCTTTCCACCTAATCACTTAAAACTCGTCAAATTCGTTTACACCTCCTGCCTCAGTTGCCATGCACGACAGCACTAGAGGCGGCTTTTACACGACCTCCCGTCCGCGAGTCACGATTTTATTGATATAGCCTTTTTAGTAATTTCCCAGTGTTAAACCCGACAGGAGAGCTGGAGCTAAAGCAGCTGTAAGGTATGGACTCCAGGCTAATTTTACAGACACTTCTTTGTAACTCGTTCAGACAGACACCGTCAGGCCTGTGTGTCGAAAGGGGAATTTTAATTATGTGTGGGTAAAATAAGAGCATTTTATTTCAAGACGTTTCTTTAAAGAGAGGCTGGAGCTTATCATTGCCAAGTTCATAAGTCAGCAACTTTCATCAGTTTCTGGATGCATCTCTATGTAAATCCTCTTTTGCGTCTTGGAAATATTAAAGTTACTTTTTGCTTAAGAGCAGACTATACTACCCCCGTGGCTATATTAAAAACTGTATAAGAAAACATGAACAAAAATTGTTTCATGCTCCATTTAGCAACTTTCCTGTTATTAACCTATTTAATCTGATGTCATCAACATGCACAGTCAATATTTTGCTCACCATATTTTCTACATGCAATTTTACTTCCGAAATGGCAGGTTTTGGGCAGAAATTTACTCAATTCACCTACTAATAGTTCTATTTCAATTGAATATTTCACTAAACCCAAACTTGCACAAGTATTGGTTGTTTAAAGAAAACCAAACCAAACCAAACCAAACCAAAACAAAGAACATCAACAACAACAACAATAGCAGCAGCAGCAGCAACAACAACAACAACACTTTGGAAAAAGTTTAGGCAATGCTGAGTTGGTAGTTCGGTTCCCAAAATGGCTTTGTGGTAGCAGTTGTCACGTGTGTGGGGATGTTGCAAGGGGTTGACCTTGTATACTCAACGGTATTTCCTGACAGGCAATTAAACTGGTAAAAATAAATGAAGTTTTATATTTTGTTTCTCAATTTCCCACATGAGTTAAAGATTATCTATATAAATAACAGCTGTTCAAGGCTTGAGATTGGCAGTTATTCTGCATACCCCAAAGTATCAGTTCATGCGTTTTTCTTTTGGGCTGTTTATGTACAATTCTTCACCGGTCATCATGGTCTATACGTATGCCCTTGAGGCGACGCCGAGTGTAATAGCTAAACACTCTCAGTGAGTTTCACCCTCCATCACCGGCATGCTTGTTCACCATTATAGGGTGATGTTTGCTGATGCTACCTCGTTTAAAATTCAAGGTCAAGGCTGGACGCCAATTAATTTAATTGAATCGCTGACCTTCGCCTTGCTTTCCATGTCATGGACACTGTACAAATAAATAGACTATTGAAAAAGCATGTACAATATTGTTGTTGTTGTTGTTATGGTTGTTGTTGTTGTTATGGTTGTTGTTGTTGTTATGGTTGTTGTTGTTGTTATGGTTGTTGTTGTTGTTGTTTTTGTTGTTGTTGTTGTTGTTGTTGTTGTTGTTGTTGTTGTTGAGGGGTGTATTTTGGCTTCGGTTCAGCTTATTTGGGTGTTTGTTAAGGTGGTTTGTTGTTTGTTAAGAATGAATCAAATTCCCAGTCTCTGGTTTTCGTAACACAACGGTCATCCAACCAACCTGTAAATGTTGAGCGTGTCACGTTGATGTAAACAAAGCGACGTTTTTCTATCTTTTTATTTATTTGCTCATTCACTTCGGGCTTATTTCACTCTGGGCAACCGAAATAAGCAAGTGCTGCAAGTTTTTATAGCCATTAATTTTAAGAAGGATTACCAAACGTTTACCTTCCCGTTATCGGTGTTAGCAATGGAAACACGTTCATAATGTTCGCGGGGAAAACACATTTTTCCAAATCGTCGATCATTTTCGAATTTGTGACTTTACCACTGGCAGCTAGTTATTGGTTGAAATGTTACATAACATTGTGGTGTATAATATAGCATTATTGAGAAACAAGAAGCCCCCTTCTTATTAATGAAACGTCAGCAGTACATCCGGGCAGATGCACTACAGTTCACATCATTTAGCGGGGGGAGGGGGGGGGGGGGAGTTGTTTTCCAAGAAGAAAAGAAACTTGGATGCTGACAATGCCGGAAGGAGATTCCTTCGAATCATTATATAATATAGATATATTATAGGGACAATATAGAAATAATATGGCATAACGTAACGTGCCACGTTAGTTGAGTCATTACTGTTTAAGATGTACCCAATTGGATTGGTGATTTTTTTTCAGTGAAGTTTTAAACCATTACATTGTGCATAGATCATGCATTATTCATGTGTTTTAGCTCATGCAGATTGGGGTTATAGTTTTGACTGCCTGCCCCAGGGAAGGTTTTCATTTTCGCTCTATCTTGTAAGACAAACTTAGTAAAAGTGAGTTCCTATCCCCTTTGGCCTACATCCTGAGTGATATTAGAGGCACTCTGAGGAGAGGAGTGCTAAGGAAAGGCACGTGGAGGCAGTGCGGTATCTATACACAAGGGGGAAGGGGGTGTAACTTGAGTAGTTTACCGATAAGTCCAACGTTCAGTAAACATGATCCAACTATTTCAATCCATTAGTGAACCCACATTCACATTGCGATGTTCAAGACGACATCACTTAAATGTGAAGAATCTGTGGGTGGGTGAATTTAGTATGAGCCAGACTGAGTCAGACTGAAGTCGTGGTAATCAAAATCCGTGAACACGCGTCATACATACAACGCCCTCTCGCGGCCTTTACGGCTTATCTCATGTGTATGAAGAGTTGTAGCGAAGTTTCCATAACTCGTATGCAAGAGAGGAGTTTCTTCCCCCATGATTAGCTCAGAATCCCGGTAGTGGCCAATATGAAAAATTCGAATCTTTACAACCAGTGAGATGGCACCAGAGTGGTGTTAAAAACGACCATTGCCTGAATTGAAACACACTAGTCTCGGGTGTTACAGCAGGCTGAAACTGTTGTTTGTTTGTCTGTGAGGACTCCTACATACCGGGCTTAGAACGTGTTTCTTATGCGACTGGTTGCAAACCCGCATTGTCAAAGATTTCAGACTTGATACCAAGTCTGAGTATAGGATGCGAACCTCAAGATTATCATTGAAAGTCCGAAGTGGTGTAACCAGAAGTCGGGGTCAGGGAATATGACCCCCTTCCCCGTGGGACTCCATGTTTACGTGCAACCGCAACTTGGAACGTGTTTTGATGCGACCGGTTGCGACCATTCAATTTTACTAATTTATTATAATAAACGGTATAAGTAGAAATTCAACGACGGAAGAATGGTTAAAATAAAGCCTTGGGTGCCTGTATGACTACCAAATGGATTTGCTTTCCTTTTAAATGTTTTTCCTAACAGCAAACTGTTCTCTCTTTGCGCAGATACCATGCCCGGTGATGCATGTTCCTACGTAGTGGCCACGGAAAACCAATATAAGGTAGTGTCGCAACAAGAGCCAATAGAGGGCCATCCGGATAAATCGTCTTACCCCGCCAATATCGAATGCTCCATTATCTTCAGAACAAGACCGGGAAGGCGGTTTTTTCTTCGACTCTCCAAGTTTGAGGTTAGGCCTACTGTTCAATCTTAACCTGTTATATAATTTTTTTAAATTTTCTTTTTAATTTTAATTTTTTTATTTTATGAGATAAAGGCCTTACTCACAAGGACACGGACGGCCACTTCAAGGTGAGGGCTACACATAACTGATTTGGGCTATTGACTAAAATCAATTGACACCAGGGGCACATTGCCTCCTACTCCTGGGGCTGAAACAGGGTTACCACCTTCACAGTCCTTAAGGATGTAGGCATGGGTATCATCCACTAGGAGCCTGTCTGGTAGAGCAGAATGCACTACCTTCCCAACTTTTTCGAAGGAATTATGGTTAAGTGCCTTGCTCAGGGGCACAAGTGTCATGACCGGGTATCGAACCCACACGTAGGTCCGATGACCTAGACCGCTCGGCCACGACACGCCACAACCGCCACAACCGCATTTTTGTTGACAAACCACTGGTGAGTAGGGCACCAGTTGAAACAATATGAACTTGATCAGAGTTCGGCTAGGAAACTGCTTGTAAAGGTTGCATTTTTCTATGTTTAGCAAAAATGTAAGCTTAAAGGCTTTTAAACAAGACCCGGCTATAATCTAATTTTTAAAAAAACAAAAAAAAAAACACGTATTGACCTTTTGTTTATGACGTCATGAGCACCCTCTGCCAAAGGTCAAAAGAAGGTTGTATGATCTTTTACTTAAAAAACGGAGGCGTTATTATGTGAATACTTCTCACGAGTTCCATTCTCTATTTTGCAGTCTTTTTAAAACATTTAGTTTCCTCTTTCAATCTGTTTACGTTTTTAGGTTGAAACGTCTTCATTCTGCACCAAGGATGGGTTGTACTTGTACGATGGAGGGAGAGAAGAAGAAGAAAAGATACTGTCACCAAACAAGCACGCCCTCTGCGGTACAACACTTTCACTGCCTAACTACTTTACATCGACAGACAACGAGGTCACCCTCAAATTCGTTACTGATGGAACCAATAATACATACAAGGGTTTTACAGTCCTCGTGACGCCATTTGAAGAAACGGGTAAGTAAGTCAAGCTAACAAAAATCATTGAAGATCACTTGGGATAAAGTTATCCCTTATCCTCGGATTGTGCTCCATCCTCCGGCGCTGCGCTCCGATTGCTGTCAGAGACACCAAACAAAATAATGTAAACTTTTCAAAAATGTATGACAGGGCCATAACTGGAGCAGGAGCCAAAGCCAGCGTATGGAAAAGACCACCGGCAATAGATAATTAGCGATAAATGCAATATTTACCGGCAACTTGCGTGTTGGCCTTGAGCTGCTTCGAAGGTTTTAAAAGTTGTCTACACGCTTGCCATAATTTGTATATACACAATTGACTTCCCCAAGTGTCGAGTGTGGCGGACAGAAGGTGCGAGTCACGTCAACGGACATAGATTATCTTTGTGTATAGAGATTGTATGATTGGCCAACCTAGTACGTACTTTGTATCCTTCAATGACAACTCGTGCAAATCTGTTAGCATTGATTATGTTCACACCCTTAAATGTATTCCTGTACATAATTATACCCGCGTATTGTTTGTTTTCTAGATAAGTGTGATGGCTTCACGTGTCTCCTTACTAAGCGCTGTATCACAAAAGACGCAGTCTGCAACTTGGACTATCAATGCGAAGATGGGTCAGATGAGCCAGATAATTGTCACCTCTTTAGAAATACAGGTAATAGCTACACATGGAGCGTAGAGGCAATCCTGTGCCAATCCCTATCAGGACTATCGCTGGTATTATCACGAAGATATCGTCACGATACGATATTGAGGACAAATATCGTCAATATCGATTTTTTTTTTTGCGCGCGTAGCAAGCGAAAGTAGTCCATTTTGTACCGCACTGAGTGTTCCTCTACTCTCTAGACTCTTGCATTAGCTGTCATGGCGTCGTCCACGAGCTCTATAGCTAGTAGTTTTGAACGTACAAATCGTTTAAAGAATTGTTCACTATTTGAGCGGCAGCAAGTGTGTGGAAGGGTTGACAGAGGGGGAGAAGAGGGTCTTCCGTTCACAATAAGAAAGAAAAAAATGTCTAACAAGTTAAGAGCACGGGAAGGAGACCACGACTACTGAAATGACCGGCTACGTCACCCACACGGCAAGAACGCATAGTACGGCCGCGCATGCGTACGTCATCTGGAACACTCAGTATGCAGGATAGCTTAGGACGTGACACCGGAAATGATAAGAACTGACGTAGAATTCGAGATGAAACTCCCCTGTTTTACACAGTCAACTCAGGCATGGGTCAACCCCCCCCCCCCTCTCCTCCTCTCCCTCACCCGGGGACCCGGGACGGCACACTTTTGACCCAGATATTTTATAGAGAGGACCTGCCCGAACTGTCTGAAAATGCATAAACTGTTTTCATTCTCTTCATTGCAATCATTTGCCATTTTTCACAAGTTTGTTTTACAGTGTGCTATAGGCCTATTGAAACCTTTAGGATTTCACTCCTCCCCAAAACCAATGATTTAATATACCATATACAGTATAGGCCTATAGATTAGAAATACAAAATGAGTATAAAGTACAGTTTGTTCTACTTTGTTTAGGGTGGGGGGTAGGGGTGGAGGGAGAGGTGGGATATCTATCTCTGTTTGTAAATTCCTTTTGCTACACTTTTTTCCCAGTAGATATTTTCCTCTTGACAGAAGGGTTGCTTTGAGAAGACAAGACTGTTTTATATTCAAAGTTTCAATATGTGTATACTTATCCATGTATTTGAACTTATCCATGTATTTTAAACCTCATCAGTTTGTGTATACTATTGTTGTTTCCAGGTAGCCGAGCCAGACTTTCGTTGACGCACTTGACGTTAATTCTCGTCATCATGGTTCTGCTCAGAATAGCTTTGTAAATGTACCTCCAAGTGGTCTGATGTATAGGCCTACCTATAATTATAGACACTGTGCTGATTTCGAAAGGCAAGTTAAAGATCCCGGAGAGAAGACTAGACAGTGTTCGGGTTTGACCATTGACTGATATGTCCACTAGTGTATAACGTAGTCTGTCATTCAAGCAGCTTAGATTGGCCGTACCTTTTCACTGTTGCAAGCTTCGTTAAGCTTTGGAATCTTCAGCTGAATTAACTAATGCCGCATCACAAAACGCGTTGAAAGTGACATGAGTGTACACAGGTCACCAAAATGACTGGCTTTTGCGTGGAATGTTATAGAGTAGAGAGTGGTTAGAGATTCACTTGCTTATATCGAAGCAAGTGGCTGCACTTGTTACCACTGCGTTTGTCCTGTGGGTGCCATGTTACCACTCGCCTTGTTCACCCCGGGTGCCATGTTGTCACTCTCCCATTGGTGGTATCAATGTGGTTAATGTGTTCAATTGGAGAGATTACATCTGCGATTTGTGTAATCGTTTGTGCTAATTGATAGTGCATTTCATTGGAATCAATTTTCCTGTTTACAAGTTACCCTTATAAGGTACTCCTCAAGTTGAAGTCACTTAGAGTTAATTATATATAATTATCTGTCATGTTTGAATCAAAATGGTTAAAGCTGATGTCATTTTTAAGAAGCTACATAACAAGTGAAATTTAGTCAACACTTTTTCTTCTCTGTCGTTCTAAGAAAGTATTTCATTTTACGGCATCAAGTTTTGGGCAGTCTGCAGTGAGATATTAAATCAAAGCAGTTGACAAGGAGACATGGAGAAAAGGAACACTCTGGACTTTCTCTTTTGTCTTATAGTTTTGAATTTGGTTTATATTCTATAGACCTGGATCTATCTATGACATCTGTGCTGTAATTGAAACAAATCATAACAGCGGGCCTCCTGAACCAAAACTGCACCACACTATTTTAACAAACCAGGCTAGATTTTTGCGCCACAAGTACGCAGATATTGATGCATTTGGGGAGTACACGACAAAACTACCAAAACTGCACAACAAAGAAATCAAAAGTAGGGCCTACGCTCAAACTTTAACACAAGTATACCAAGACTGCAACAGAAGTACACCAACACTGCAACCCCCGAAACTAACACTGAAACCCAAGTACACTGACACTGCAACATATAAGTACACCAGCGCTGCAACCCAAGTAAACTAACACTGCAACTCACGTACATCAACACTGCAATCCAAGTACAACAACACTGCACAATAAGTACACCAACACTGCAACATATAAGAACACTGTAAAACATTAATACACAAAAACTAAACTAAAATTATATGGGGCTCCCTCTTTCATTCAATCAGTACTTTAACGGGTCGCTTTAGAGAAGCAAACAATCAGTTATTAGTAACTAATTAATTGTTGAATCAAATGTTTAAAAAATTTTGTGTGAAGTCTATCCTCACTTCAACGCAAATGACCAGGAAAATGTTTACTGGAATGATAAATTTCGTTCAGTCTGTTCAGCTTTGTGAATAGTGCAAACAGCGCGTTAACCTTTTGACTGTCGGCAACAGCTACCTTAGATAAGTAGTGTATTTTTCTGATACCATTAAGCTTGCAGGGTTTTAACTGGGTTTTAACTACAAACACTGTAGTCTAGGCTAAGAAAGAAGACGATTTGGCTGAACTTTGAATAGTGTATAATGATTACTGTAAAAAACATTTATAACAATAATAAAACCTTCACAAATCAGCATTAACAATTGACTAAACCAATTAATGACCATAATTTTAAGACTCGTAAAAAAATGAAGGTAATTTAAATAATTAAGTAGCTAGGAGGTTAGAACATGTATCATTATTTTGTAGAGATTTTTAGTTTCTACTTATTTTTCAGTTTGTGTAGCATTGTATTTTAAGAAAGAAAGTGTTTGGAACACCTATTCTTAAACCTTGATGATAAAGTTGCAAAACACATGTTTTGGTTAATTTGTCCCCCCAAAACATAATCCCGCAAGAGGGCGCTATGATCTGACGATGACCAGAGCAAGCTAGTCGAGACGGTGAGACCTATTAAGAACTCACTCCGTAGCAGTGTTGTTAATTACGAGAAGTCCCCTCGATCCACAAAGCCCAGGTAGTAGTTAATAACCAGAATAGTTCTTTTCAGAACCGAGAAGTATCCCGAATTCCGAATAATCTAGTCCACGGCAGTAGAATAAAAAGCAAGACAAGTTCTTAAAGAACAAATCTACCTAGCAAGTAGATATACACATGGTGTTACCGCAAACCAAAAATATATTGATACCTCACCATGCAATGCCTCACAACCCATATAATAGCTGCTATACTTAAGGTGTATTTATAAATAATTTGTTTTATAAACTATCTCTACAACATGTGGAATTTATTATTATTATTTAGCTTTGGAAAAGTATAAAACTCAAATTATAATTGAGGTGTACACGTTATCCCGTGTTCAGCAAACTGCTGTGCTAGTGGACTCACAGTGTTGTGAACAGATGCACGGATCCTGAATGTACCCGTTGTCTAAAAAGAGTCAAATGTCGCAATTTTGATTTCGTTATGTGATACAATCTTACAAAGGTATACAGGATTGGTAAAGCTGAAAAAGCTGTGAAACCAGTGTGCGAGTCAGGAGAAAATAGTGAAAAAGGAACCATTTTCAGCATGTAAACACATCTACATGTTGGTTGTTGACAACCGAAATAAGCAGTTGCTTTTGTAACAAGATTTCTAGATACAGTTTTCTGGAATACGACTTCAATTCAGAGGAAACCATTTGACAGAAAAGGAAGTCCTAGTATGATGAGCTTCACTATCAGTGAGCTTTCGCACTACTAAAATTAAACAATGGTAGTTTGTTTTGTTCTAACTAATCCTGTATAATATGTATGACCTTGATATTATTTTGAGTGACTTAATTCATAATATTTACCTTTAAGTGTTAAATACTGAAATTGATATTGATCAATTTTTCAATTGTATATATTATTCTCACGATGTGGTAAATAAAAGAATGCATTGAAGGCAACTCAAACCTTTGTTTTTTGGAACCGTTCGATTGTTTTAATCCTATATAAACGTAGATATACACAATTTAAAATTTCACTTCAAAGGTGGTCGCGTTTTTTGGAGATATCGTTAAAAAGAACAGTGTGTTAAAACCGTTAAGAACGGTCTGAGAATATGTTTGAGAAACGTTTCTGACAGAAACGTTTCTTCTTTTCAACTTTTGGGACATAAAACTGATATCTTTTTCCATAACCACTTATTCCGAAGTGAAATGATTCTCAAAAATGCTATAAACTATCGAAAGTTGTTGCCATTCATTTTTAGAGTGATTACCAAACGTACCTCCCATCTAAAAGTGGTGAAACTAAAATAGAACGCCGTTTTTGTTTAATTTTTAATTTTTAAGGTTATTGTTTGAACTCTCCAGTCTATTTCCAGCTATGATTGATTATGTGTGTTACCTTCACAATAGCATGTTAATTACAAAGAAAGAAAAATTGAAAATAAAAATATGGTTGAAAAATGGCGTGACCCGTTGTAGTGACTGTCTTTAATTGTAAGTCTATTGCCTCCTAATCTATGCAACCAAACGTGTGGGTTGGGATGAAGAAGTTGTACGAAGGAGATAGGCCTAACAACAATACAAATAATAATGGTGATGGTAATAATACTAATTGTGAAATACTTGTAGATCAAATTATGCAAGGGCCTCGAAGCGCTTCACAGATAAAGATCAAAACTTGGGCAAAAGGTAAGTAAAAAGTAAGTCAATGTTACAAGAAACAACAAGTAAAACCTTTCAGAAAAAAGTCTAAAAACACAAGTACATAGAAGTATAGTTTTAAAATTCAGCCGAGAGACAAAGCTTCAAAAGACAACAACGAAATAACATGTGAGGGGGAGATTCAGCACAAACACCCACTGACAACGATCCTCAGCATCTGGCCATTAACAGTATTAAAACTAGAGCTTAAAGTGCTTCACAAAGCACATCATCGGCCCTTTTATATTGTTTTGTTCATAAAATAACGACCGCAGACCGACAGATGATGACCACTGGCCACAATCTGAGTACACCCGAAATGGGGTTCGAGCAACTGCAGCATTTGACCAGGATGGCTCGCAAATGGGAGAGGTGTTCTGTAAATTTCCGATCATACAGATCACCAAAGGATATTTTTTTATGAACATCATAAATGCGACAAACAATGTGTTTTTATATGAACATGAAATGACCACTGCTGACCGATCACTGGCCAAAAACCGTTCCTATGTCCAATACAGCACTGAACCAATTTAGGCTAAAAATCGAAAAAAAATAGAAAGTGGGTGACATATAATAGGCCAAATAGTTTAGGAATTATGCCTTTTTCATTTTGATCAAGTGACCGTTTGACCAAAGAAAAAAGGACTAGAGCTAACGTGCTTTACATATCACAAAATATCAGCTGTATGAAATAAATTAAAAATATCTCAACGACCTAGTTTTACTTTGTGTTTTATGTTTTTATGCGTGTTTTTAACGTTTTTATTCTTCTTCTTAAAAGGATCACTACTAACTTATAGGTACCCACTGACAAAATCCATATACACACAAAATAGGGCTGGAGCTTTTGATACAATTGACCAGGTTGGGTAGCAAAACGAGAATCATTCTATACATTTTCGTTAAATGACCATTGCATGCTGACCATTAGATGACCAATGGCCAAATTTTATGATCATTCTTAAATAAATGAAGACATTAAAACTGCGAAAAGCAACGTGTTTTTATTTTTCATGAATTGACCCCTGCTGACCAATCAGTGACCGGTGGCCAAAATCTTTCCCCGAAAAATACTGCTCTGAATCAGCATTGTGTAAATATTCATGAAATGGCCAGCACTGACCACTAGATGACTATTGGCAAAAGTGAGTGAATATTTCTAGATGGATGCAATACAATTAAAATAAAATAAACAAATGAACATTTAAATACCCCCTTAACAAAGAAAACAAAACAAAACAATATTACCACTGCTGACCGAAAGAAGGCACTGGCCAAAACATTTGTTCACCCCAATTGTAGCTCAAGTCAATGAAGCAATGGACCGGGTTAGCCCTGAGGTTACAGATCGTGTGAAGTTTTGTACATAATCATGAGATAACCACTAATGACTGATGTTTGACCACTGGCCAAATATGTGTACATCCCAAAAGTAGCTTCAGCTATATTAAGGATTGGTCCAGGTCAGGTTGCAATTGGCTAAATAATAGGGGAGAAGAAGCATTTTTAAAGAAATGTTCGTTAAATGACCACTATCTGACCACCAGATGACCATTGGCCAAAAAGCATGACATTCTTTAGATAGTGCTGGTGTCAAGATAAATCTGACCAAGTTTGGTTAAAATCAGCCGAATACTTTAGGAGTTATGTTGTTTTTATTAATTTTATGACGGGACCGTTTGACCGAAGACTAATTCTAGCGTCACAATAATAGTATAGCAACCTGCTTTGCAGAGCTGTATTAAAAAGAAGGGGGAAAAAAAGGGGGGGGGGGTCTTTTAGCAGTACAATAATAACATTGCCCTTTTTCTTAACAGCAAGTACCCCAAGCTAATTATAGTAAACCGCGTTTTGGGGAGCAGGGTTGTGTATAGCCCTTTATGTACAAATTTCATATAAAAAAACCAAAAAACTTGTGAACACAAAAACTTGCTGAGCAAGTACGTTATTATTGCTCTGCCGACATTGCCAAACAAATTACCAATAA
Organism: Evasterias troschelii; assembly: GCA_032357145.1. Classification (NCBI taxonomy): domain Eukaryota; kingdom Metazoa; phylum Echinodermata; class Asteroidea; order Forcipulatida; family Asteriidae; genus Evasterias; species Evasterias troschelii. The sequence continues at coordinate 4,889 of JAUELU010104765.1, read as the reverse complement.
GCTTACATGTACCTTTATAGTCATGTACCTTAGTCATTCGTTGCCATGTGAATAAATTATAAAAATCGCCACTCCCTGTTCCATTGAGTCATAATGTTACGACACTAACAGTCAATAATGCCAAGTTCATAGTCCATACGATCCTTGCACATACTTGGTTTTTCCCGAATCAACATTCATAGACGTGGCCCAGTCGGCTGAGTAATTAACAAGAGCGGATGTAATTATCAACTCCTTCTGACACGGGTTGCACGTTGTACGCAGGGGCTTTGGGAAGTTGAGAGTTCTATTTTTGTATAGTGGATGGAAAATGAATAAAAAGCTGGTTTGCTTTTATTCAGGTCACTGGATTTACATAGTTCCATTGCAGTTTACAGCTAAATACCACAACGAGCAGAATGTGTCGTCAGCAACCATCCATGGAAGCGATTCTCTAAAATTGGTGAGTAAAACATGTTTTCTTTCCGACAAATTAAAAAGTCGCAAAGTTGGTTTTGGATAAAGGAAGAAGGCTGCTTTATATGAATGTAATAATATTACTTGGTTCTTATATACCATGCTACCTTTGTTTAAATACATTGTGACCTGGTACATTCCAATGCATTTCCTGATAGGCCATACATACATTTACATTTTGTGTCATTATTTTCACATAAATTTAAGAGTTACAAAAGTAACAGCTGGACAGCTTTTGATGAGGTGTGTCCCCTTTCGTAATATAAAAAGTTGAGAAAAATTAGACGGTACAATCTCCATAAAACATCAGATTTGTTGTTTTCTTCCATTGAGCTGTGTACAATTTATGCCTGCAGGAACTCCAGGCTCTTTGGCTCTTTTGTAAGCATGTAAGGTCACATGTCACATGGTTTATATAGCGTTTAATCACACCTCTAGGGACGTATCAAAGGGCTTAGTATTATTTTCCTGCAAGTTATGTGGAGCTACGTTTAGAAGTATGAGACCTATTATGTTAATGATCTGGGGTTTTTCGTGTATTGCATGAAGGTACCAAGAGACTGTTTTTCACGGCTCATATGACCTAGTAAACGTGTCGTTTATGTTATTTATTACGTCATATAGGAAAATCGTACATTTTATTTATTTATTTATTTATATATATATTTTGTTTGTACAAGTAGTAGAATATAGTGCTCCATATGTGTCACTCCTTCTTGCCGGAAAATCATTAGTTTTTGTTCTGATTTTAAGCTGTTTCGACACCTTACCCTTTTTTCAGACCCGGATATCCATTTGATTTTTACAGTTATCATCATTCATCATTCACTGATGTTGCATATATTATAATGACGTCATCGGTCGTTGCATTAAAACCTCATGAATATTCAACTAGTCCATTTTATGGCCCCAACAAGAGGAAACCAGTATTATCCATCTTCATAACAAAGTCTTTGTTTGATACCAAAAATGGTCCTGCGCGAGTGAAATTTGTACGGCGTCACCATGACGTCATCTGGGGTTCAATAATATAAATTGTAGCAAAAATTTGGTTCTTTTAAGAAAACAAATTTTTGACAAACAAATTCAAGTACATGTACCAGTGCATTTTGCGCGAATTCAACGTTCAAGGCAGGAAATGGAAGTCCCGTTGATGCAATATCGGCAAACTTTCCTTCATGAATAACAAGTTAGTGGACTACTTTACCGTCTAGTCCGGTTTTCGGAAGCTTTATTCATTATTCTTACTCTCTAGGTACTGGAAACGAAACATAATACGGACGGGAACATAGGGCGTTTTGTTTTATTAACTGCAACAAAATCTAGAAACGAGTGTTTCGGTCTACACGAATTTGACCACTAAACTGAACGCAAAATAGTAGTTTCAGTCAAGTATTTCCTTGCTATCTACATAACACGAATTCTGATTTGTCCAGATGTCGTGTTGTTTCATTTTTTTGTCCAATTTTAAACAGTTGTCCTCTTTTGTTCGGTGACCTCAGTAATAAGTGCAAAGTAAGGTGTAGTCAAAGTATGGTGTAGTGTGGTTCTTCAGAAAGTGAAAAAAAAACACGAAAAATGTGCTTTTTCCAAAAACCGACTTGCTGCCTGTTTTCGTGAAGCACTTCTCCACTTCCCCGGTCAAATAGGGCCATATTTAACGCTTAAATTTATCAAGTCTCCTCAAAAGTTGAAGCACAGAACCCACAGGTTGTGATAGATTCTTATATTTACACACTCTAATAATTGAATGACCCCCAAAACGTTATAATTTTTTAAGATTCTGAGGGCATACAAATTATGATAATCAGCTTGGCCTATTGTGTGGCACCCAATACGGCGAACTGTATAGCTGATAGCGCCCTCTTTTGAATCAACATCAAGATTTGAATAATGTCTGGTACAACGACTTGCTTAATCACAAGTTATCGCTTAAATTTGAATTTCGTAGACTATCGAGACAAATGATACGTCATATGATTCGAGAGATCGAAGCCTTTGCGTAGTTACGTATGAGACGGCAAACACCCCAAAACGAACTTGTATGGCACAAACGATACATGGGTTTGCTCATCTCGAGGTTGCTATATACAAAAGTTTACCCTGTCCTATTTGACATAGCAGCCATCTCTTTATTCTGAAGAATGCATCATCAAGCGGTAAACCAGTGACTAAAGGAAATCGCCAGACTGTATTTAAATCTTACTCGCAAATGGCTTTACCGTTACTCTCACCGGGGACTCACATATCGGGGAACAGCAAAACAACAATCAACGGTCTAGTATCCTCTTCTGATCAAGCCAACAGTTCGGACACAGTCTGTAATGTCATACCACGAACGAACGTATTAATGAACGGACCAAACAGATACAGATTAAGAGTAGTCTTAATGTTCAAAATAAAACTGACATATCCGTTCTAAAGGGATAAATATTTCGCATTGCAATCACACCAAAAACTCAATGAAATAGAAAACTGTACTACATCACCTAGTCCAATTGTATCCCCTTCTTCACTGATGAGCAATTTAAAATTACTTTACAATAATTTCCTCCACTTTTATTTTCGGTAGCAAAACTAAGATGTTTGGAGATTCCAAGAGTCTTCATCCGATACATCACTGTAACGTCGTGATCGAAAAGAAGAAATAGAAGGTCTTTAAGCGATTTGGTGCCAGATCAGTCGGAAGACACTGTAACTGCGTGTACAATCGAGCTGTGACAGTACATAGATAGTCAGCCTTCGTTACGACGTTGACATACCAAACAGAGAACATTTTTCTATACTCGAGTTTACAAAAGTCAATGAGCATGTCCCGACCAAGAAAGAGACATGAAGAACATTACGACCATCGTCCGCTTAAGAGGAAGCGAGAAGACAGAAATAATGCAGAGGGATTGAGGAAAGTACCAAACGTCAAGGGAGACCACTGGCGTCATACACGGGGCAGAATTCAACATGGTGCAAGCAGGCCACCGGCCACACGTCCAGCTCCTGGCGGCAAAGCAAACCGGGGCAGCAGGGGGAGTGAAGTCCGAAACTCCAGCAAATTCAAGAAGCGAAAAGCTACAGAAACCTTTGATCGACAGGTTTATTCGCCTGGCAGGAATGCAAGGTACATTATTGGTCCAAGATGTCATTGGTTGACAGTAACTCGTAAAAGCACGCCCTCTTACAGTATGATTTCACCAAAATGGCCAGTTATCACAACATCTTGGGTGTCCTTCATTATTGGGCTGACTTTGTCTTTGTTTTCTCTTAAGCCTTTCTTAGGGGACAAATCAGCGGGCGATCGCGCGATCAAACAAGTTCCCAATTTATCAACGGAAAGTTGTAACACCCAGCTTGGGGTGAAACCTATATCCACACACTTGTCTATATTATTATGGTTCTAGGTACGGTTCGAACCGGGGCTCACGGATTTACGACTCAAAATGTGGTACCATGTAAAGAAGATACACATTATTATATTTTCAAAGACTAGAGCATACCTAGAAATAAAGCTTAATTAAATAGAGTATAACGGCATGTCATCTTTTTCTGTATCCATGTATAGGCATGTCAGACAGCCAACTGTGGGATATCGAAGAAACGCTAATGACAGACCAGGATGTTCAAATTGGGGAACTGATCTAGACAGAAGTACCGGAACCAGAAGGAAGGCTGATCAGACACGTAGGTTAAATGATCCACCAACATTAGTAACTAGTTTATCATGTTATGGTAAGAGTGGGTCTTCAAGACAACACGGTGGTTTCAAAGAGTATAGACGACCGTTTCAGAAAACACCACCAAAACGAAAAATTCGTGGTTTAAATACAACTTACATGTTACGACTTAAAGACGAAGAGGTTGCTGTCAAACTGGCAGGTGAACCCCAATCCCTGGTGAAGACTCTACACGATAGTGCGATGAGTGATGATATGGTGCCAGTGATACTTCAAATAATGAAAAGGGCCTGCTCAGGGAGCACCCACCATCAAAACAATCTGAAGTTGGTCATACGGAATGTTGAGAAGTCAGTGTTCTTCATAAAGAGGATCGTACAGTGGATTAACAAAACAAAGCTCACTGGAGAAACACAGAAAAATGTTGGTAGAATTTGTACCCTTTGCACTGCTATTATTCAACACTCATCAAATCCCTTGGCGGCCGCTGACCGCGTGTCAGCTGTTGTCACTACGCTGTACATCAACTACCAAAAACGGCTTAAGTCTGATGACAAACCACAGAATGAGGACATGCTGCGCCGGATTGAGAACCTCCATGATGAATGCAAAAGAGTACGAAGTGAGGGGGATAATTCACAGAAAGTATTGGCCATTAATCGGTTCAGAGTGATGCCAATTCTTCCCGATATAGCTGAGATCAGAAATGACGAGCTTCCGAGTCTCAGAGCTATTTTGAAGGAGGGTGCATACGACAGCGTTGAT
>JAUELU010104756.1:0-11095 GCA_032357145.1 Evasterias troschelii | reverse complement strand
CTAACCCTAACCCTAACCCTAACCCTAACCCTAACCCCTAACCCTAACCCTAACCCTAACCCTAACCCCTAACCCTAGGGAACACACACGGGGTCAATTTGAGGTCATCCAGGGGTCAAGTGGTCATTTTGAGGTCACCCTCGGGTCGCAGGGTCAAGGTGGTATCAAGAAGTCACATAAAGTCAAGCAGGGGCCGCGGGGTCAAATTTGGGATTTAGAGGTCAAACAAGGTCAGGCAGGTTTTACGGGGTCAAATTGACGTGGAGAGGTCAAAGAAGGTCATCCAGGGGTCATGGGGTCAAATTTGGGTCAAGAGATCTTAAGGTCAAGCAGGAGTCACGGGGTCAAATTTTGGTTTAGAGGTCAAAAGGGTCAAGCCGGGGAAGTGGGTCAATTTGGGATCAACAAGTCAAACAAGGTCATCCAGGGGTCATAGGGATAAATTTGGGTTAAGAGGTCAAAGAAGGTCACCCAGGGGTCATGGGTCAAATTGGGGTGAAGATGTCAAACAAGGTCAAGCAGAGGTCACGGGTCAAATTTGGGTCAAGAGGTCAAAGAAGGTCATCCAGGGGTCACGGGGTAAAATTTGAGTTCAGAGGTCAAACAAGGCCGAGCAGGGGTCACAGGATCAAATTCGGGTCAAGAGGTCAAAGAATGTCATCCAGGGGTCATGGGGGTTAAATATGGATGAAGAGGTCAAACAAGGTCAAGCAAAGGTCACGGGGTCAAATTTGAGTTCAGAGGTCAAACAAAGTCAAGCAGGGGTCACAAGACTAAATTCGGGTCAAGAGGTCAAAAAGGGTCATCCAGGGGTCATGGGGTCAAATTTGGGTGAAGAGGTCAAACAAGGTCAAGCAGGGGTCACAGGATCAAATTCGGGTCAAGAGGTCCAAAAAGTCCAAGCAGGGGTCACGGGGTCAAATTGGGGTGAAGAGGTCAAAGAAGATCATCACGGGGTCAAATTGGGGAAGAGATCAAACGAGGTCAAACAGGGGTCACGGGGTAAAATTGGGGTTAAGAGGTCAAGCAGGGGTCACGCGGTCAACTTTGGGTTTAGAGATCAAAAGGGTCAAGCAGGGGTATTGGGGTTGAGGTCAAGAGGGAAACAAGGTCATCCAGGAGTCAAGAGGTCAAACTCGGGTCAAGAGGTCAAAATTAGGGGCAAGAGGTCAAAAAAAGTTAAGCAGGGGTTGCGGGCTCAAATTGGGGTTTAGAGGTCAAACAAGGTCAAGCAGGGGTCACAGGATCAAATTCGGGTCAAGAGGTCCAAAAGGTTCAAGCAGGGGTCACGGGTCAAATTTGGGTGAAGAGGTCAAAGAAGGTCAAGCAGGGGTTGCGGGGTCAAATTTGGGTTTAGAGGTCTAAAAGATTCAAGCAGGGGTCACGGGGTCAAATTGGGGTCAAGAGGTCAAAACTAGGGTCAAAAGTTCAAAGGTCAAAAGGTCAAAGGTTAAGCAGGGGTTGCGGGGTCAAATTGGGGTTTAGAGGTCAAACAAGGTCAAGCAGGGGTCACGGGGTCAAATTGGGGTCAAGAGGTCAAAGAAGGTCATCCAGGGATCACGGGGTCAAATTGGGGGAAAGGTCAAACAAGGTCAAGCAGGGGTTGCGGGGTCAAATTGGGGTTTAGAGGTCAAAAAAGTGAAGCAAGGGTCACGGGGTCAAATTGGGGTCAAAAGGTCAAAAAAGTGAAGCAGGGGTCACGGGGTCAAATTGAGGTGAAGAGGTCAAAGAAGGTCTTCCAGGGGTCACGGGGTCAATTTTGGGTTTACAGATCAAAAAGGTTAAGCAGGGGTATAGGGGTCAAATTGGGTGTAAAAGGTTAAACAAGGTCAAGCAGGGGTCATGGGGTCAATTTGAGGTCATCCAGGGGTCACGGGGTCAAATTGGGGTCAAGAGTTCAAACAAGGTCAAGCAGGGGTCACGGGGTCAAATTTGGTTAACAGGTCAAAAAGGGTCAAGCAGGGGTATTGGGTCAAATTGGGGTTTAAAGGTCAAACAAGGTCAAGCAGGGGTATTGGGGTCAATTTGAGGTGAAGAGGTCAAACAAGGTCAAGCAGGGATCATGGGGTCAAATTGGGTACTGGTAGAGATCAAAAGGTCAAGCAGGGGTCACGGGGTCATGGGGTCAGGTAGAAGTTAAGAGGTCAAAAAAAAATCAAATATAGGTAAGGGGTCAAAAAGGGTCACGCGGTGAAATATGGGGCAACGGGTTCAAATAGGGGTCACGGGGTCAATTGAGGTCAAGGAGTTACGTGGTCTTGATGCACTTTATCTATTTGTAATTACAAGTGACCCCATGTGACCTTTGGTTAGACCTGTGTATGGAGTAGGCGCGGAACTTTTGTGTATTAGGACTCTTTTTTGTCTCGAAGTACAAACTTTTACATAAAAGTCCGTAAAATGAGTTCCTGAATTAGCAGAGGTCCAAGATTCAAAATGAAGGTGTGGGCCGTCAATAGTTTTCTTCTCTGGGCTTGTTTTTTGGACAATTTTTACTATAACTCGATAGGGGTTGAGGTCACGGGGTTATGGGTCGGGGTCAAAGGTCACCAACATCAGAGGTCAATTTTTGGCTAAGTAACACCTCTTAACTAGTTAAGGGTCGAAGGTTATGACCTTTTAAATTTTTCCTAAACTTTGTGCACAAACGTTTGACCCCATAACCTTTCACCCTATAGGAGTTAAGGTCAAATATTTCAACAGTCGGTGTGCCAGGTCATGACCTTTTACCTCCAACAAGCCCCCGACCCAGGTTACCTTAACCGTGCCTATGAGCACAGGAATATCACCATACAACGGGTCCATCAACAACCTTACACTGTGCACAACCAATAGGCACAGAAATATTATCATATCACCGATCCATCAACCACCAAAGACAGTGCACAACAATTGGGCACAGGAATATTACCATATCACGGATTCCATCAACGACCATACACTGCTCAGACAATGGGCACAGGAATATTGCCATATCACTGGTCCATCATTGACCATACAATGTGCACAACCAATCGGCACAGAAATATTATCATACTACGGATCCATCAACGACCAAAGACTGTGCACAACAATTGGGCACAGGAATATTACCATATCACGGGTTCATCAATGACTTTACAGTGTGCAGTCAGTGGGCACAGGATTGTTATCAAATTACGGGTCCATCAACGACCTTACAATGTGCACAAGCAGTGAGCACAGGAATATCACCATATCACGGGTCCATCAACGACCTTACACTGTGCACAACCAATAGGTACAGAAATATTATTGTATTACGGGTCCATCAACAACCAAAGACTGTGCACAACAATTGGGCACAGGAATATAACCATATATGTAGCAGACGCCCCTCAGTTTATCTAAAGTTTTCCCTTTAAATTCTTACTTGTGTTTCCATGAGAAATTTGTGTCACTATATCAATGCACTGGACTGAGTGTAACTGACATTTCACCTAATGTAATTATGTGTTCATATAGGCCTAGACTTTTGGGTCATGCTTTAGCATTTTTCAAGTATTACTCAAGTGTTGAGATCCATCCTCATTACTAGTGTTACTATTTTCCTGTTTGCTAGATCTCACGATGTCTATGTATGATGTGAAACGATATCAAGACATGAGTTTGAGAGTTCATGTTCTTGGTACAAATAAAGACCCAGAGTCATGACATCAGTAAAAACGTGTTCGCCAATTCCTTTAATCTGTGTGATGGTAGTCGGGTGCAGCTACAATATCATGGATCCATCAACGACCATACACTTTACAAGCGGGCACAGGAATATTATCATATCACGGGTCCATCAACGACCTTACACTGTAAACAAGCAATGAGCACAGGAAATATTATCAAATTACGGGTCCATCAACGACCTTACACTGCAAACAAGCAATGAGCACAGGAATATCACCATATCACGGGTCCATCAACGACCTTACACTGTGCACAAGCAATGGGCACAGGAATATCACCATATCACGGGTCCATCAACGTCCTTACACTGTGCATAACCAATAGGTACAGAAATATTATCAAATTACGGGTCCATCAACGACCTTACACTGTTAACAAGCAATGAGCACAGGAATATTACCATATCACGGGTCCATCAATGACCTTACACTGTGCACAAGCAATGGGCACAGGAATATTATCAAATTACGGGTCCATCAACGACCTTACACTGTAAACAAGCAATGGGCACAGGAATATCACCATATCACGGGTCCATCAACGTCCTTACACTGTGCATAACCAATAGGTACAGAAATATTATCAAATTACGGGTCCATCAACGACCTTACACTGTTAACAAGCAATGAGCACAGGAATATTACCATATCACGGGTCCATCAATGACCTTACACTGTGCACAAGCAATGGGTACAGAAATATTATCAAATTACGGGTCCATCAACGACCTTACATTGTAAACAAGCAATGAGCACAGGAATATCACCATATCACGGGTCCATCAACGACCTTACACTGTAAACAAGCAATGAGCACAGGAATATTATCCAATTACGGGTCCATCAACGACCTTACACTGTAAACAAGCAATGAGCACAGGAATATCACCATATCATGGGTCCATCAACGACCTTACACGGTGCATAAACCAATAGGTACAGAAATATTATTGTATTACAGGTCCATCAACGACCTTACAATGTGCACAAGCAATAGGCACAGAAATATTACCATATTACCGACCCATCAACGACGTTTCACGTGACTGGGGGTGCACAGGAATATTATTATCATATTTCGGGTCCATCCATTCCAGCAGAATGTGTATAAGCAATGGGCACAGGAATATTATTATACCACTGATCTATCAAGGACCATACAGGTTAGCCTTGCTAGCTGTTCATTCCTTTTGACATTTCATGTAATGTGAGCTAAAATTATAAGGGGGTAAGTCTTGCTGTCAACTCTTTTTGACAATTCATGTCATTTCAGCTAAAATTACTAGGGGTAAGCTTGGCGTTTGCGTTCATTCCTTTTTACATTTTAGGTAATTTGACCCAAAATCATATACAAATCATAAGACTTGCTTTTATTTCCTTTTGACAAATTTCAGCCAAACTTACTAGGCGCCTTTTTCGAATTTTGACCAGCATTTTAAAAAACTTCGGACTAACCCTTTGTGATTTTTTTTTGCTGGACTTTACTTACTACCCCTTGTGATTTTTTTATTTTCTTTCACAAACAAATGTTAAATTATGGATATAAAAATACAACTGGGCAACCATCCAGAAATAGTCTCTCTAACTTGCCTCAAAATTAACTTTTACAAAACTGTATGAGGAAACACTCAACATCTTTTAAACAAAATAAAGTTAAAACAAATTTGTGCAGAAAGTTAGGCAGAGTGACGACCGAGCGTTCATGGAATTAAAACGCCGGTGGAACCAGCAGGGTGATCACCCTTGTAGTTCCCACCCGAAATAGTCACCCTACCCACTTTGGGGGAGACATGACGGAACCACAGTCCATTACTGCGGCCAACAGTAAAATTCATGTCCTTTACATTGATAGGAGTAGGATTCGAACCGGGTGTAGCCTACCAGCTCTGGGACCGAACGCATGCGAACAATCCAGTGCCCTGCGGAACCCGTTGGTGTGTTTGAAGGTGATTTTAACACTACTTAAAAAACAGAATGTGAAAACGGCAACTTAAAAAAGAAAACCAGCAGTGGGATTCGAACCAGGGTCAGTCCCATTGAAAACCGGGCCCTAAAACCACAAAGGCTATGGTTCCATTTACAGATTTCTGAACATTTATACTCTAATGTGAATCAACGGACAGGACATGTCATTATCCATTAACAAATAAGACGCAATAAGAAGTTTTTGTTCTCAACGTACGGCCTCCCTTGAAATTTTTTAATTAACTGTTTCCAAAACACAAAAAATGACTTACCTCTTTGGATATTTTGATTTTTGTTACAAACAGATTTGAATAATTCTGGATGTAATTCTCGGCAACTAACCGAAAAATTATCTCTCTTCTACTTGCCTCAAATTTAACTTTAACAAAATATTGTATCAAGAACATTGTATTAAGTCATTACCTTAAATTGTTAAAAGTTAAAACACATTTTGTGAAGAAAGCTAGTTGGAGTGACGACCAGGAGCGGAGGCGTTCAGGGGACTCAAAGTCTGATTGAACAAGCAGGGTGATCTCCCATGTAGTTCCTTTCAGGAATTAGCTGGTTCCCGGTCCCTCCTTGTCCTTCCCACCCGGAATATATACCCTACCAACTTTAGGGAGAGACATGATGGACCCAATCCATTACTGCCACCAACTGTAATAGTCATGTCCCTTACAATCTTTATCAATCAGAAATGAAGACAAGCTGGAAGTGAAGACGCACAAATGTTTTTGTCTTATACTAGTTCGGAGCCGCGGAGGTAGCGGAAACGTTTATATTTACTTCAGTTTTGTGATCCACTCATCACCAGAACGAGTTTTTATAACTTGAAGCTGAAGTCCAGGTTTGATGGGGTCAATAATGCAAAACAATCAGTGCAATATCAGTGCTCTATAGTGTTTATGCTTTTGCAGCTTCTTCAGTTCATACTGTTTTGGAGTTGAAAAGTACCAGGTCTGCAAGCAACTTCATCCTTGGGAAAGTGAAATGTGTAGAACTCTAGGTCCAATCATCTACTGTCTGACTCAAGGATCCAACTACTGCACTAAACTTTACAGGTAACAAAATTTTAATTATTATAACCTCAACTTAAACCTCAAATAAAACTCAAAGGAGTTGCCCTCAGTGCTGCTTGCTTTTGCCAGGAATTAATGAGATGCCTTATTTTAATGTTCCTAGAAAGTGCCCTTGATCAGACGGAAAGTACGATTTCCTTTCCAGGGCAAGTTTTTAAGGACTAGAAGCAAGGCACAACAGCAAGCATTACCAGAAGAAATGTTTTTGGTTCTTCCAGGTAAATATCTGGCAATAGCATGAGCCATTCTGAATGAAGAAGCTTAAAATACAAACCAAAGAAAAATACAATAATGCATCTTCTTGTCTAAAAAAATCTTTGTAAAATCAATCTTTATGTTCAAAGTGTGATCTCTGGAGGTTTGTATGTGATAATTTCAACTTACAGATTCGTCACAAAATGTCACCAAAACCAGTCAGTTCATTGTCCGCACCAAAACTATGAACTGGTAGGATAAACATTATTGACAGTTTTAGGAAAAATTGACAATCGGTTCTTAACTTCTTCGTGAACTCTTAGCTAGGTTCTAGGGTTAGCTTTTTCATGGGGCTAGCCAAAAATTAAAGTCTGTCTCGAGCCGGGATCGTGTCATGCCCAACTAGTGGTTAAGAGCACCAAACTCATTCGCTGGTGTTTCTGTTCACAAGAGTGTGGGTTCGAGTCCCGGTCGTGACACTTGTGTCCTAAACCCCTTCAGACAGGACGCAATGCCCTACGTCCCGTACAAAAACAATGTTATAAAAACTATCAATGCACGTAAAAGACTCTTATATTACACTTATTGCTACCAGAAGGGGTTTGCCTGTGGCATCTGGCAGTGATTATATCTTCAATCATTGAAGGCTGTACTCAAAAGAAAAAAGAAGAACAATGGATGCTGATGTTTATACCCAGTTTCTTTGGGATTATATACAACTGAGAATATATGTGTATTCCCCCTGTACAGGATGCCACCAATCAAAACATACTCCCCAGCTCTCACTGTACCCACTACTCCCGGGTGGAGAGAAGGAATTATGATAAAGTGCCTTGCTTCAGGACTCAAGTATTATGAATGACCAGGCCATAATTTTATGGGGCTAGGGAACTATAAAAGTGTCTTACATCTGTTTCGGTTTAATATGTTGACGCCGCTAGTTGGTGTTTATCTTGGTGCTTACATACCGATCAAGTGCAGAGTTGTTTGATCCCCTCTGCAACTCTACCTCTTGGCCTGAGCATTGTGAATCTGTCATGTTATCTACTCTCTGATAAGCAAACACAAAAACTATGTAAGGGTTATATTCCTTTGGTTTTTACAGACTGAGAACAATTTGATTTTGTAGGGCCTATAGAACACCATGAGATCTCCTTACTCATAATTCAGCAATTTACAAATAATTCCAACAAAGCGGCACCCTCCCAGTATGATGTTGTTGCCTCTGCTTGCCCCCCCCCCCCCGAAATATTCTGCAACACTTTTCAAACGAAGCCATTATGTTACTTTCCTAAATTCGAGTTTCACTGCAAGACTACTGTCACTAGCAAAAAAAAAAATTAATGATTAATGTTGGAGTGTAGCGTAACATCTGAAGTTCTTTCAGATGAGTACAATTAAACGTTTACCCCACCCCACCATCCCTCAATTGCTTCCCCAAATGAGATCGAAAACATGCACAAAAGATTCAATCTTCTTAGATTGGCTCGATAGTTAGCCCCCCTCCATATGTTTTATTTATTTTCTTCTGCTAACAATAATAATAATAATAATAATAATAAATATATATATATTCTGGCTTTTAATACAAAACCAGTACTGCTGTAACTTTCCTGACTTCTAGTTCTACTGTTGACTCAAGAAGTCTCGGGTTCTAGAATCTTATTGGACTTGAAGTGAATTTCGTTGGGACTCATTTTTCACCAAAATATTTCAGTGGGAGCCTCACCATGCCCACTGTGTCAACATAGTGAACGGGAAGTATAGACTTCGCCTTCTTTGGTTAAACATCTTTGGCAAATTAACCACTATGTTTGTATGTACCTACTTTTATTCGTCAGCAGAAAGGTTGGTGGTGTGAACTAGCAGCCTTAACTGTTATGAATGTAATTCCTCTCTAGATGAAATAACTAGCAAAAATCACGTTTTTCCTGACAATGTATAAAGAGGCTTGTTCTTACGTTTTTCTTCGGCAAGAGGGCGCTATACCAAGCGCGCGTGCCAGCGAATGGCCCAAAGTTTTTGGTGTTAATTTTCCCTAAACAAAAAACCCAGTACTTCAAAACCATGAGGTGGAATTCCTAGTTTACGATTGAGTACCGTCAAGTTCTTATGCTTTATAAACCAGAAGACACTTAGTGTCTGATTATGAGCCCACAGCATGTAAATTCCCTCGAACCAGTTTTAATGATTTGTGGGACTAGTAGCCCACAACCCTTTTTTTAAAGCATGGCAGTGTAATGACCTGGATTGGGGGATTGAGGAGGTTTAAAAAATAAAAAATAAAAATTGTTACACTATTAAGGGTATAATTAAGGTTTGTTTTATTAAGAGTCAATTCGTTCTGGCCCATTACTTCAAAGCCATCAAGCATCAAACCGAAATAAAATTTCTTTTAAATAATAGCCTGAGGTGTCATAATCTTTGAAAATAACGACTACGTAGTTCGAACATCAGACGGAGCCTGGAGCCAGAGCCGGAGCCGGAGCCTAAGCCGAGGCTTGAGAAAGGTCCCTGTGCTCATATAAATAAGGCCAATTTCACCCAAGGGCCATTTGCCGACTAGAGGTCGATATTACCTGGTACCCAACACATGTTTTGAGCACGAGTACCACTTAATATCAAACACTTGTCCACAATTGGTCCTTGTTTGAACTTGGCCCTAAGCAGACGGTGATTTTTTTTTTTTTTTTTGGTCACGATATGCAAATAGCAGAAATGAAGGACAGTTCAATGTCGTCACACAACCGACCGTGATGGACACGCCCTCATGGATACAAAATGGCGCTTTTGGAGATCCACTTGAGAGGTAAGGGGACAATTTTTGATTCAAAAGTCGCATTTATTTTGCCCATTGGGCCTGGAAACAATCTAAAATGAAACATATTTTATTCTAGCTATAACTGAGCCTAGTTTTTCCGATAAATGTTGGCCCCCAAAGTAACATAATTTCAATATATTGGTGGCACCCTTGCAAGTTCCATTGAGGCATGGCACAGATGGCGCCCGTGTCATAGGCTTACCACAATGGGCTAACTAAAGTAGGTTCAATGACCACGTTTCTGTACGTACATGACGTATGTAGATACTGGATGAATGGCTCCTAAATCATTTCAAATTATTTTTTAAGTAAGCTAAAACAAAATGTAATTTACACTTCTGAGGTTTGAAGGTTAATTGTCAGTGTTGATCTTTGGTACACTGTCTACTCCCATTATTACGAGCTCGCATGTTACAAGGTACCTGTTAACACAAGGTTTTTTGCCGGTCCTGTACAGCCCCGTGTATGTTTCAATGCATTTAGATACGGCTTATACGAGCACAACAGTAACGAGAACACGGTTACAACGAGGTACTTTTGTCGACCGGTTATGAGCAAAACATTGTTTTCAACCCTTTTGAAACGAGAATAATAAAACCCCAACAAAGGAAATACCCTAACAGCCTGAAAATCGCTATTTTATGGCTTGTAAGACAATCAATAGAGGTGCTAACTGGACGCTATCGCAAGCATGCAATGAGTCATGACTGCAGTCGCGAGTCAGCAACCAGGTTGTTAATTCCAAACTCCGTACAATGGTGGCATTAGGAGGCTTGCATGTTTCAAACAACATACTAAGTCAGCATTCATCAATTCATGTGAAATCTTCACAAAACATACTGATCCATTGATTTTTACAAGAACTTGATGTGCATTTCTAGCAAAACGCCCCACCACAACTGAAAACTAAATTATTTGCGCGATCAATGTTTAATGCAACAGTAAGATTTCCCTGGTATCACACAATAGCAATGAACCATCTAGCATTACAATGTTGGTTACCAATCAAAATCAAGATTCTATTTGTTGATTATTGCGACCAAAGTTTTGCAGGGAAACTTCGCTAAACAAGAACTTGACTTACTTGACTTGGCTGCTTAGGACAAGATGTCCCTTGGCCTCCTTGGATAACCGTCTCCATTCCAGTCTGCTTGTTGCTAGTTGCTCTGCCTCAGGAAGTGGTATTTGGGCATCTTCTTTGACTTGATCTTCCCGATGGTGGGCGTCCTCGTTGGTGAGGTGTGAAGAAATCATTGCAGTAGGCCTGCCCCCGATTTCACGAAACTCATCGCAAGAAGCGATGCATCGTATGGTTTGCGATGCGTCGCACACCTAAGACA
>JAUELU010104749.1:0-11095 GCA_032357145.1 Evasterias troschelii | reverse complement strand
TGCAACAAATGGAAATTTGGTTGGTAATCCTGTTTTTATCAAGGAAGAAATTTCATGCTAAGCACATTTTCGTGCTTAGCAGCTCTATGAAATTGGGCCCTGTTGCCTATTAGATGTAATGGTAGTTGAAACAAGACAACATATTGTGCACATTTTTTGATTGACTAGACCCAACGCTGGGTATTCTTCATATTATTTACCAAACTGCAAAAATGTGCCAAATTCTGAGACAAAAATGAACCTATACGAATGCAAAATTGAATATACCCAGTAAATATTTACCCAGTATATTTAACAGTATATAAACAACAACGACTCCGTCGAAGCTTAAGTTTATAAATGTACTCGTGTTACAACAAACTTACAAACTTGATTTACCTGGCAGAAGTACCGGGGTAAATGTTGGAGAAACTAATTTCTTGTAATTGTTTTACAAGAAATTTGTTTTTACCTATTGCAATTGTCTTCTAAGGTGGCTACAAACATGACAATGAGTGAAGGATTTAAAAAAGGAGTTCAAGATTGTTTTTCTTATCGATAATTGACCATCAATACAGGGAAGTAGCATATCGATAATCGATTATTCGTAGAGCCACGTCATTATGACTCCCTCCATAAACACCGATAGTTCAAAACAACATTTTGATTAGTTTGTTATTTTGTGGTGTGTGGGGAGATGACATGACTTGATTTTGAATGATTTGTTACTTAGCCGGTTGTTATCACGTTTTGTGTTAGTGTTTTTGCGGGGTACGTGGGTCGTTCGTTTCGACCCAACAACCAGATTGCCATTTCCCGTGAGTGTGTTGTTCAAAGCACATGTATGCTCTCTCTAATGTCCAGATCGGCCCAGCCAACGTGATGCGCGTAGCTCAGGTGAGTTTTTCAAAATACAAGTTGATTTCAAACAAAACCAAAAACTACCGTCGATTCAAATTATTATCATCTGAAAGTTAGGTAGGAAATGATCAACGAAATAATATTCATAACGAATAAATGTTTGAACTCACAAATCATATCGTTGGCACCACTGACCTAACGAACGAAAAGCATGGAACTTTTAAAAGATTATTCAAGTTTTGATGAATTTATATTTTGAGAAAATAGAATTAGCTGTTGCAAACTGCTTACCAACCAAAAGGACCTGTGGTATAAATTCAAACAAAATTATTTAGTGGCCTGTTGTTTCGACCCTAGCAGAGTCTTTCTCGAAGGTTAAATGACAAGACAACACACAATTTATATTTTATCACACTTTAAGGTTTTAGCCAGGGTTTGGTAAAAGGGTGTCCAAATTTGCTAGAACTGTAAAACTGGTTGTGCAAATCGTTCACTTACAATGAATCTACCTGTAAATGACAGATAAAACTGGGTGTTCAAATTTAAAACAGGGTGTCCAAAAGACACCCAGACACCCCTCTGGCTAACACTATGTCACCCTGAGTAAAAGGGGAAAAGAGAAATAACTGCAGCGTAAATGGGACGACTTGGCACCATCGGTTCAAGTGAAAAGACGTAACTTTGTTAGGACGGAAGTCACCAAATCCTCAATATTTTTCTCATATTTGAAGCATTATAACCCAACGGAAAATCCGTTGCTTTTATTTGAATTTGCTGTAGACAGTAATTTGTTATATTTGCGGATGATATTGAAGTTGTTGTGGGCATGTGGCAAGGTCACATGTCTTGACTGTTGAAGTGTAAGTTTTGTCGACGGTGTGCCGCCATTTTGTTTGTCATGTCTTTCACGGAGACCGCAGGGCACAGGCTTACACGGACAAAAACACACCGTTGAAAACCGCACGAGCCCCCACGATGTGTTAAGAAAAATCACGCTCGCTACGAAGCCCAGTACCCAGGTCGAGTAACTTAAAAAATAAGCAAAACCGTCTGTTAATTATCATCTGTATTAAATG
Source organism: Evasterias troschelii (assembly GCA_032357145.1). NCBI lineage: Eukaryota > Metazoa > Echinodermata > Asteroidea > Forcipulatida > Asteriidae > Evasterias > Evasterias troschelii. The sequence goes on along the minus strand of JAUELU010104749.1, from coordinate 9,179 downwards.
TGTTCTAATTCAAGTTTGTAAATAACTTCAGCAAAGTACAAACTTAACTCATTGGCCTGTAATCACGAATCTACGATAAATTGAATTAAAAATATATAAATGCATATTTTTTAAAACATCAGCCCTAGCCTACTGGGTAATACTTTGACAAGTTAAAACTACAAATCAAAAATTTTAAAGCAGAGCATAAATAGGAGGACAGTGAAAATTATGAGACGACTTCAAGTAAATTTTCACAAGTAGGGCCTATATATTGAAGTCATATGTAAAACAAATCATCAGTGAAGTTAAAGAACAGACACTGAACATTATTTTAAATAATTTACCTTGTGAGTTGGATTCACAATTAAAAAAAATAACTACCAAAATGCATTTCTCTTAGATTATTATATAAAAAGTCACAATTTAAACACATGTTCAAAATTAAAAACAACGACACAACAACAGAAAATATAAGACCTTGATAAAAAAATTAAAGAATAGATTAAAATAAGGAATTAAAATATTTCACTGTCTACATTGACAACACAATTAAGGAACTGGGTTGTCATTATGAATCGTGTGTATAGTTTTTTAAAACCAAAATCAAGACTGAACATGCCTCCAACTGAACACAATCAGTCAGAACTTCAGGCTAGACTACTGAATCCTTTGATCTGTAAAATGTTAATTGCTCAAAGAACTTTGTAAAGTTTATCTTGCCAGTAGTTTCATGATAGTCGACTGTTTATAAAAACGAAATGTCCTTGGTAAGCATGATGGTAATGATTCGAAGGTCCACGGTTTGCAGAGGCGTTGTTTGTGACTCAAAACATCAAAAGCACAATTGTTCAATACAATTTGTGAAATTGTATACACCTAGTCAAAGCATAAGCCACTTACAATACAAAACAACATGATACATTTTTAAGGCTATGACCTAATAAACATGTCAGGAATGAGATTTGATGTCTGTGAAAATTCCTTCAAATGTATGTCTAACTGGTCTGGATTCCCCCTATTCTAGACCCTAAACCTATCAGATTCAACTCAGGAGGTTTATTTTTAGTTTCCCTTTGGTGGCTGCCTTATTTCTTTTAAGACAATATGAAGGCTCAAGGAATTCCTCACATCAGGAAATCCTGGTAAATCACACGCCTGCATGTTCAAAAGGAAAAAATCATTTTTAAAAAATCTAAGAAAAAAAACCCGTATAATAGCAACAACAGGTACAACTACATTCCCTAGGTACACATCTAAGCCCTGTAATTAATTGATTCCGTTTTACCTTTGAAGGGAAGTACTTGGAGTAGACCTATTTTGCCAACGCCACGAACAGTACCCACGACCAAGTCAACACAGTCCATGTCCAAATGCAAAAACACGAATAAATCGGAACAGTCGTAGAACTTGTCATTTAATAAATAATAATAAAACAATCTAGGAACAGTAAGCCTCAGTGGTTCGGGTAGAAAACAGCAAATACTTTGATGAAATAAAATTCAAAAACAAGCCCTATAGACAAGAAACAACTAGCCCAGAATCAACATCAGAAGTAAACAAATTGGAATAAAGCCATTAATAAAATAAACATTATAATAATGATAGTCAGGCACGAAATGAGAGCATTTTATAAAACTCAGACCAATGGCTTAAGCTAAACTGAAACACCACCACAGTGAGTTTCAGTAACCATGACTGAAAAACAAATTTACCAAACACAAAATATAACACGAAAACAAAGACAGCCACTATAATTTGTTTTAAATAATTCAAAAAGAAATTTACCACAACAAAAACATAACACGAAAACAGAGACAGCCACTTTAAATTAAAAAAAAAATAATTCAAAAAGAAATAACATTTGTAAAAACTAGTATGGAAATATAAGTACATCACAATAGTTAACACAACATATAAAGTAATAATCAAAAATTTTACATGAATAATATATAGCTATGAAAATAAAAAAAATTAATAAACAAACACGAGCGTAGAAATTATACTTCTAGTTTGTAAAGATGTTCAAAAAAGTGCGCTACGAATTCCACTAAAAAAACCACTTCATTGCAACATCTTAAATGTTATCCTTTGAAGACTCTGACATAATTATGCTCGACGCCACCAAAACTGGGCACTCCTACACACACATACATAGTTTTTTATGTAAGTGGCCAGGCAGTGATCCTCCATTACGTTTTTAAACAAAACAAATCTAACGATTATAAAGACATGCGATTGTTTAAAGCCAAAAAATACCTTGAATTACTATGACCATATGGAACACTGCTTCATGGTGGAAGAGAAGTCCAACAGAAACCCCCCATAAAATCCACCGCTGTAGAAACGTCACAACGAAACAATAAAAACAACATCAGCAAGAAGTACGAAGTTTCAGCTGCTCACCAAAAACGTGAACCAACACGACGTCAAAAGTACATGACATTTGAAGCATGTAGTAATACAGCAATATTCTTTGAAACCAACCAGCTGAAAGTCTAGCTGTCTACAAATGGAACAGCCAGTGTCCACCAAAACACATGAAAAATGTAGTGATTAATGTAAATGATCAGTGCACGGCGGATTTCTGGATTAGGGGAATTCCCAGACATGAGAAATACAACCGAGATCCCGGGGGGGGGGGGTCCTCCCTTCATTCAACATGACCTTACACGGCTTGATACACTTTCAGGAAAAGGCTTTCATGTTTTTTTCAGAATCGAGGAACGTTAACAAACAAGTAACCCGCAAATATTTTATTTGAATTGTTCCGCGTTCTAAGCAAGTCAAGGTGTAGGTTTCACAACATCCACGTTTTAGATCGTTGCAGACCTACTTTATGTCATCCCTGACTTGTTATCAATGAAATGATCAGTTACAGTTGAATTAACTCATGTTGGACGGAAGGGGAGTTAAAACTAAACACTTTGTTCTTGGTTTTCAGAACTTTAACAAACTTCCGGTCGTTGTCCTGGGTCGTTGCGCTTCAATTATCGAACAATACATACATGTTTTGGCAATTGTGTCGCCCACAATCATGCCAAGTCAAAATATAACTATGACTAAGTCATGTAAATATTTTCTAATCGTTGTTTTTGGCTTTTATTTTCCAGTCAAGTTGGTGGGTGTTTTGGGTTTTAGGGTTACTCTGGCGTTTTGTATATAGTTGCACCAACACTCCCGAGTCAGCATTGACCCGTAGTCCGGGTATATACCTTAGCCTGATCCAATTTGGGGTCAGTAACCCCGGATTTGTGTCAAAGGGCCCAGAAATTGGTCAAATTGACGCAGAATGACCTTTTAGGGTCAGCCTGGGTCAGACCCCTGTGACCAGGAATAATTCTGACACTATTTTTGTTTTTGAGTGCATTATTGGTATTAGAGGCCCATAAGGTGAAACAACAAAATGACATATCGTATTAGCATGACATACGAAGTGTGTACCTGAGACTGCAAAAGAGGTCCACACAACGCAGGGTTTTGAAACACTATGTGGACTTACACACGTCCACACAGAATTATTTACAGTGTTGAGGAATAGGAATTTCCTTAGGTGTATAGAGCTAATGAATGTCCACACAGTGACTGCAACACAAACAATGTGTGAGTATGCGTTTTCCAGTAAGGTGGAAAACACTGCAAGTACACGACGTAGTTGAAAATTTCTCTTAATCCAAGGCACGCATATTCCTCCACAGCAGAAAGTACAGCCACCAACAGTCACTCTCGAGTCAGATTTGACGTAGTTTCTAGGTCCCATGGGCCTGCCTGACCCACTTCTTGGTCAGGTTTGACCTGGAAACTGGTCAAAAGAATGTTGACTATGATTCTACGTCCGTTTGACCCAGCCATTTTGACACAAAGTCCGGTAAATTCTGACACGGGGAAATTGGTCTTGGCCTTGTTGCCCCTTCAAAATATCCCCATAGACTTTAAGATTTTCCAATGGAAGTGCCCTTTGCGAAATAAAAATGGCCTTGCCCTCTCAAAGATGAAATTCGAAGCCATGTTTGTGGCCAAATGTGCATGTTACAATGAAACACTGAGCCGAGTTCCAATTAGGCACTCGTACTGAAACACACGCTACCAACCTGTATTACTGTTTCTGGGGGATTCCAGTTTATATGAAATAACCTGAATGTATTATTAGACGTGATCCACGAAAGACCTTTTTTTGCTTCCAGGGCCACCGTTCATGGCACATGATTATACTGCGGTATGTTGCATTACGGCTGCTTACAGTTTGGGCTCCGGTTGCGCGGAAATTTTTGCTGTTAACAGCCCAACAACATTGCAGATTATCGCCCCTTTGCATCCACGGTTCGTTTATACGGAAATAAAAGGTTTCAGTTTCGGAATAAAAACCATGGACTTAACATCATTCAGCTTAAAACTCTTGACTGTCTTAATTAATGAATGTATGAATGACAGAGCGCCACATAGTCCCACTATGAATACCCAATTTTGGGTTGAAGCACTTTACGCTGTTTATACGCACATCCTCAGTACTGGGGCAGTAAACAGTGCCCTGAGTGACCAATGATAATTATTTCAACAACAAAAAATAATAATAATGGTTCCGTATACCGGGATCAAGTTGACCAAGTTTCCAGTACTCAGTCAGTACTCGGTTGGGGGGGAGTGGACTCATTATCGGAGGGAGGGGGTAAATTAAGGGGGGGGGGGGGGCATGAAAGGAGTACTTCTCCTGACGCTTGTGAAATGTTAACTATGTTGACCCCATGCCTTATTCAAATCTCGAGTAATTCAAAACCACCGTGCGAGTTTTGGAAGGGTTAATGTCTTTAATGTTATCCATTATGAGGTATTTATGGACCGCATAAAACAAGCTTTTGGTTTTGGTTAGGCCTAGGCCATACTACAAAGACCGAGACTTCGGAATCGACATGGAAGCAAATCGGGTTATTTTGGAGGACTGAGGCAGTTTTTATAGAATTAGTGGATAAACTGTACCCTGTAAGACAATGATAATTATTTCTTTAAAATAGTTCAGTACCGGAATAAAGTTGAACAAGTGTCCAGTCTGTCATCAATTGAACTGAGATCGAGCCTATTGTATCACCTTTGTTTCTAGTTTTGAAAAGGAAATGGTTGCTAAAAAACCTTCTCCTCATAAGTGTAGTTGTGTGAGAGCGAGGTTGTCGACCATGTTGACAAAGTAAGGAAGTCAATTCATTAAACCAATTTCACAAGCATACACCATGACTTATTGAATATGTTTGCTTAACGCAATGCTAGCAGTTACCCCTGGCTTTGACAAGCATGGCGGTGGACCTAGTCTTTTTTGCAATGTCAGATTGTTCAGTGTCAACAACTGTTGTTCGTGTTACAACCTGAATTTTTGGAATGTTCATATCACATACAAATACCATCTAGTTGGAACAAGAATACTATGCGAGGCATGTTATACACACACGGAAATAGTAACGGATCATTTCCCTTTGTTTTTTGTTGTAAAACATGGGTGAGTGTTGTTTTACATGAACAGCAAGTACGAATGATTCGCAAATGTACATAGGGAAAGGGTTACTGCCAATAATTCCACATGCAGTGAAAACGATATGAGCATAAGATGTACACATTGCTATAGGGCACAATCCATGTACATCTAAACCAAACGTAAGCACCCCTAAAATTCACCATATCTCATGAAAAAAACAGAATCATTGTTTTATATTTTATAATTACCTATGATTGATCCAACTTGACCGAGGAAGGGTAAACATATTCCGATCATTGTTGAGATTACAGTGACGCTCTGCTAGCTAACCTTATAGCTTTACACTACGGGGCAGCTGTGTATAGCCGAGAGTCAAAGAATATAAAGTGTTGTTTGCACTAATCAAATTATACTTGAGCTATTTTACATATTCCGAAATCATTTTCTTCTTCTGAGGTCTACAGTCATCAATCATTAAAAATAATAATAATTATGCTTATCGGGATGCTAGCGTTGTTTGTTTGTTTGATTGTTGTTGTTTGTTTGTTGTTGTTTTACAATATTTGACCCTCAGTGATTTATAAACAAAGACATTGGAGTCAAGTATTTACACAGGTGGACAGCCTAAACGAAGTTTCTCAAACAAATGAAATGCTTCCATGAGTTTGTTTGTATATTATTGGACTGCACAACAAAATGAAATAACTATTAATTGATTAAAAACTCAATTAGTATTTTGGGGGACAGCTAGTGCTCAGCTGCAGTGTTTTAATTAAAGAAAATACATTTTTCTTTTAATATTAATCAGAGGGGGTTCCCCACTATTCATAAAAACTCCCTGGTCATTGCAGACAAATCGCTTACAACACTTTGCGCGTCGAGAGCTCATGGTTGGTGGTTATGTTGCAATACCTGGTCACTACCCAGCGCTCCCGGGACGTGATTGCAACCGCCAAACCCAAATGCTGATGAGTAGAACTCAGTGAGGAAACTCATGGATTGTATATAAAGCAAAAGCTACATGCGATGTTCGCGAGGCTCAGTTGAGTTCAATATCAAGACAGTTATTAGACGCCATGGTGTTGTGTATAGTCTTGAGTCAAGGGGTCAAGTCGATGTCGCAGAAAGTTTATCTTAAAAATTAATAAACATTTTAGTTTCGGGAAACTTTCTGTTTTTGTTATCGTAATGTCAACCCTCGTTCAAGGTAAGTCTTCTTTTGTTATGCTAATTTGGTTATTTTTATTTATTTTCATAATCTATATTATTGTTACTTTTATTAGTGTTGTTATTGTAATGTTCATAATCATTTCAATCATCTAAATTACAACAAAAATACCAAAGTTTATTCCATATTATTATTACTGCATCTCTTTGGATTTCCTTCCCTGGTGCATGTTCCTACAATCTAGACTGTTTTAATAGGAATATCAATTCCTACCTTCAGCTAACCTCGGTTAGTATCATCTTAAATGTTTTCTTCGTGTAGCCCCTTATACCAAGACTGACTTTGAGCCTTGTTTGGGGCAAAACTAGCATTACAAGTAATAAAATAAAGACATAAATATACACCATTTAGCAATGTTGTATTGTGTTAACTCAGTGGTCACTTTTTAGTGAATTCAGTGACGTTCATAATAAATGCTTATTTTGATTGGGCATATCGAAATAAGCCCCGAAGCCTGGAGGACAGTTTCAGACTCGTGATTTTATTTAGCTTTTCACAATCCGGATAATATTGGTACTAATTTAAAGCCTGACTGTAGGCCTATACAAAAAATATGTTCATATCAAAAAATCATCACTTTACTACAACACTCATTAGCAGTAACGATTTTATTTTTGTACAAGGCCACATTTTTTTTATGGACCTGATGCAGCAGAACAATATTGTATCAAACAATCATAGAAACAATAGACCTTTATCATGCTGACACCATCTTGGTCATGTTCCCATATCCAGTAACAGTAATAGATGATAATATTCATTGTACAAAAAGGAACCAGACTATTTTTCCTTATAGCCTCAGTTTGGTTACATTGATGTGAATGGGAGAAAATTAAGATGGCCGCACCATGATAAAGGTCTATTAACATGCTACCAAGCTTTTTCAATGGGATAAAATAGTCAGACCCTTTCGATTTTTATTGCGTGTCTGTTTGTTTTTTGTTTTTTTAAGTGTGTTGTTTACAATGTCCAGATATTGCCTTGGTAAATGTAAGCTTATTTGTTTGCTTTATTAATTAAGTTTTATAATTTGGTTTCAGCTACCATTGACAATTGACATTATGTGTACCCAAAGGATGCTAGCTGAGTTTTGTCCCGAAACCAAGTCGTCAGTTCTAACGTGTAAGATCACGTCGTTCACAAACACACAAAAAACTACTAAAAATACTGGCGAACACAGTGGAGAGATGGTCAGGTTACGTAGGTTTGATTTGTTTGTAGGGCTCCACTCAAAGCCGTGTCAGGTGTCATAATGTTGTTAGTTAAAAGCATCAACAAACTTAGGCAATAAATTGAAACCAGTAACACCAGAAAAGTACATGACCCTCGGCTTCTTAGCAAAGCCGTTAAAGGGTGTATACAACATTGGTAATTACCAAAGACCTGTATCCACACTTGATGTGACCCAACATACATGCAATAATAAACCTGTGAAAGTTTAAGGTAAACCGGTCTTCAGAGTTATGAGAAAACCCCATTATACGTTTTGAATTTTTTTCAAACATCGGATTTTATCACCAGTGAAAAAGACTATTGTTTTACTCATTTCCTAAAAACAATGGCATTTCAAGAAAACCTACTTCAAGGGAAGTTTTCCCCATCTGAGAACACTATTATCAGTCTAACCAATATTGTTAAACTGACTGTATTCATGCATGATCTTGAGTTCAAATGGCTCATTCTTGTAGTTTATGTATTTCGTTCATTTCATGTAGGCCTATTTCATGTGTAGTTAAATATCCGCAAATCAATTTGTTCTACTCTCACTGCAGATGACCAGTTGATTGGCCTACCAGATTTCCTCATTGATCCATTTCTGATCTGGCTTTTGTACACACTTGCTCTTGTATAAAAACAAAAGCAAACTAAAACCCAGCTAGTATAGGTTTTCGGCTGTTGGCCGAACAACCTATCAAAAACCCAGAAAAACAAACACCGTATTGAAGTTAAGTTTAATCCGTCATCCATATTAACTTATGCTACAATAGAAGTCAGGTACTCGCTTGACCCCCGCACCCCCACCACCCACCACCCACCACACCCCGAAAAAATAGTACTCTGCGCTACATCCGATACATTTATGATAATGTGCGTTTGTTTCAATGCATTGATTATGTTCATTTCAATTATTTGCATTGTATCTATTATGTTTACAAATTTGGCCAGGTGGACCCCCCAAACCCACCTGAAAAGAGATACATGACTTTTATTGGAACTTCACCCGGGAATCTTTTGGGAACCAATATTCCAAAACCGCGTAATTTAGCGTGTCCAAATGTTCAAGTACAATGGTCATAACTCATTTGTTTGAATCAATATTTTTGTAACAACTTGCTCTAAATCATTTCATTGTTTGTTTGGTTTTTGTTGTCGGTTTTTTTATTTATTTATTTTTTTTTTTGGGGGGGGGATCAGGGTTAGGGTTAGTGTTGTTTTTTGTTTTGTTTGTTTTTTGATTTTATTTGTTTCTATTGGGGGGGGGGGGGGGTGCGCAATAAAAAAGGCAACTTT
>JAUELU010104665.1:0-11107 GCA_032357145.1 Evasterias troschelii | reverse complement strand
GGGATGGTTTGGGTTTGAGTGTGTTCAGAAGCTTTCTGAAATGTTTCTACAGCTCTTGTAGGGTTGGGGATGGTTTGCGTTTGAGTGTGTTCAGCAGCTCTATAAAATGTTTCTACAGCTCTTGTTGGGTTGGGGATGGTTTGGGTTTGAGTGTGTTCAGAAGCTTTCTGAAATGTTTCTACAGCTCTTGTAGGGTTGGGGATGGTTTGCGTTTGAGTGTGTTCAGCAGCTCTATAAAATGTTTCTACAGCTCTTGTTGGGTTGGGGATGGTTTGGGTTTGAGTGTGTCAGAAGCTCTTTGAAATGTTTCTACAGCTCTTGTAGGGTTGGGTTGGTTTGGGTTTGAGTGTGTTCAGCAGCTCTATGAAATGTTTCTACAGCTCTTTAGGGTTGGGTTGGTTTGGGTTTGAGTGTGTTCAGAAGCTTTATACATGTAAAATGTTTCTACAGCTCTCGTAGGGTTGGGGATGGTTTGGGTTTGAGTGTGTTCAGAAGCTTTATAAAATGTTTCTACAGCTCTTGTAGGGTTGGGGATGGTTTGGGTTTGAGTGTGTTCAGAAGCTTTACGAAATGTTTCTACAGCTCTTGTAGGGTTGGGGATGGTTTGGGTTTGAGTGTGTTCAGCAGCTCTGCGTAATGTTTCTACAGCTCTTGTAGGGTTCGGGATGGTTTGGGTTTGAGTGTGTTCAGAAGCTTTACAAAATGTTTCTGGAGCTCTTGTGGGTTGGGGATTGTTTGGGTTTAAGTGTGTTCAGCAGCTCTATGAAATGTTTCTACAGCTCTTGTAGGGTTCGGGATGGTTTGGGTTTGAGTGTGTTCAGCAGCATTGTGAAATGTTTCTGTACAGCTCAAGCTGCTACATGTATACCAGTATTGGGTTCCTCACCATCAGTTATGCTGACTTAACAAGGTTATTTTTTATTTTTTTCTGTTTTCTTAATGGACCTTATGCACACATCATTTGAGTAGGGCGCCCTAGTGTAGAGGTCAAAAGAAAATTATTCATTTTATTTGCCCATCTTTGAGCAAGTTCAGTGCTAGCCATTTGTCAGATTGCCATTTAAATCACACATTACTTATATTTATTATCTTAACAATTTTTTGGCAAAAACCCTACCATTTATCGATAAACCAACTTTTTGTGTGATTGCAAAAGTTTACAAAACTTTTTTTTGTCCTACATATCTAAGCGCCATCCAGACAAAGTGAAGTAACTTAACGAGTTTAATAGAGAAACAGTGTTCCAGTGCTAGGTTGATCCAGTTGGACTAGCTAGTCAAACCACGCAGCGCTCTAGTGACATCGAGATTGACTTTGGTTAAGTCTAAGCCACCCAAACTTGCTCCTGTATGCTGCACTTGCAAATCTGTGTGTGTCCATTGTTTCATCATTGGTTTACCTTGAAGATGGCAGCGGGGTGATGTCACTGCATGAGATCGATGACTTAAATCAATCATTTATCTTTATCGGCTTATAGCGAGGGGGTCCAGTCATATTTCCAAGCAGTTTGGCTGGTTATCAGCTTTCTGTTTTGCAACTCTTGTTCGTACTTATTATTCCAATCTCAGCGGAGATAGGAAATTGTTTCCCCGAGGCGTAAGCAAAATGACCTTTAAGATTTTCTGACTATTCCCTTCTCTGGGCGTTCTTATTTCTAGTCATCCCTAGTAGCTTTAAAGCACACAGGCAAGGTGGTCATTGGCAAACCCAGTAGCATCCATACTTTGTGTGACCCAATTATTTCCTTAATACAGGATGTTTGTTTCTATAGTCCAACCCAACATAAAGTGCTTCACAATACTTTTTTTTACTCCACAAAATTCCTAAAATCCTACATTTCTGTTGCAGCTGGGCCGCCAGAGGCCCCTGTGGGCCTTGCTTGGACCCTGACCATGAACCACTTGCTCCTTGGTATACATTAAAATGTTTTGATTTAGAACCCACAACTAAAATTAATCTTGCTACAACCCTGCAAACAAGGATACAAGGCAATTTTTTTTCTTTCTATTATCCCTTTTCTACTCTTTCTTGTTAAAATCAAAAAGGTAACCAAAATACAGTTCCTACCTAAAGATATGTCTTTCTTGTATAGGGACAGACTGACTATTACAGAGAGACATACACCATTTCCGTGGTCCTTTCTCTATAATTCAACAAATTTTAGTGAGATTGGACAAACTGCTAATGTGATGGATGCAGAGTGGTCCCCTTTGTGATTTGAGTCGCTTGTAAAATGTGGACAATAACAGCAATCTAATCTCACTCACTCACTGTGTTGAGCTACTTGCTGGGACATGTTGGACAAGATTTCTTTAGTCCTTTCTGTATTGCATATTTTCTATCAAATTATCCATCTCCCTTTTGGTATCGTCCCTCAGCTAGTCACAATATCTTTATCTTGGCCTACCTTTTTTTTTTTCTGTTTAGTTGTGACGGTTCCAATAGCAATAACTTTTGTGCCGTTTTATCAGTTTTTCTCCACATATAGTCAATGAATCTGAGCTGGTTTATCCTCGAAATGTCAGTTATTTCTGTCAGGTTTGTTTGTTTGTTTGTTTGTTTGTTTGTCTAGATGATCTTCCGATCAAGGGAACTCGGCAAACTCCTAAAAGGGGATGGTTTCTTTCATAGAGTTCATTGTTGGTGGTGTGTCTGGTCCATGGTATGTCTAGCCCAGTTTCTAACATCCTTGTGTACACAATCTTCTCTCAAAAAATTGCTAGCAACCAAGAACAGCTGCTTGTAAGTTTGTTATGAGATTAATCCCAAGTTCCATAATTGAGTTTCATAACTTGAGTTGCATCAATTGACGAGTTGCCGGCAGGAATGAGAAATTCCAGCAATTGTCCCTCAGCTGCCTGGTGAAAGAGTCACTGGAGAGTTTTCTTCAGATAATTCACAAATTCAATCTATATCTGTAGTACTGAGGACACTGATTCCAAGAAGCTCATTGAAATTGATAGCTTGAAGGTCGAAGTCTGATCATTTCAACATACCTTGAGTTTGTAAAATTTGGATCCTATTTCAGACCTTTGAGTCAACAATGACTTTCATCGCTGCAGCTAGTTGAACTTGTTTGAACCCAGTTTGTTTTGTTAGCCAATGTCTTGGATCGTTGCGTTAACCATCATCCATCAGTCATTAGTGACAGCTAGCTCACATTTCAGCTTCCTGATTGTGTTTTTCAATTATTTCAATATAAATTATTCCTCACTGCATGAGGTTATACACAGTTACATAAACATTGTGTTTTGTTTCAGGCAAGAAGTATTACACTTGTAAATGTCAAATGACGGATGCGACTTGAAGTTGAACGAGCCACCAGATTAATCTAACAAGTACTTATACATTCCCAATTCTGCCTTTTCACTTTAAAATGACTTGAATTAATGGATTCCCCCCCTGTTATTCTGCTGATCACCTACTCAGCAGTGGCTGTAGCAAACAATTTCCGTCATCCCTGTAGGACAAATGACCTTTTTGTACGCCAGATCCAGCTTTGCTAGTAATAGGCTGAATGTTTGCACACCTTATACAGATCAGAGTTGACTTGATTTGACAAGTGTTGCAAGTGAGCAGCTCAGGTATGGAATGGTCTACATTTGGGATCCATTTCATAGTTGGCTTCTTATTCAACTGACAATGTATCATCATCAGTTCTATCAGCAGGCCATTTGTGTATGTATTGTTTGTTTAATAAATTGCTTCTGACGCCACCAGTTATGGTTGGTAGACAGGATTATTTGCTGCAGCCTGAGGTTTCTCGATCAGACCCCTGGGTCACCACACCCACCGACGCCTCCAATGCAGGCTGGGGAGCCTTGTTAATGCCTCTTCAAGCAACAGGAAAGTGTGACAACTAGTTCTGTCCTCAGCCAGGAGTTCCAAGCTGTTATCGGTGCCCTACATCACTTTCAAACAGACATAATGAGGCGGTCCATTCTTGTTTAAGACCTACACCATGACAGTATTAATGGCCTATATTAATAGACAAGGCAGCACCAGATCATCCCATCTGTGTTTCCAGACATGGGGCATGTTCCAGTGGGCCACCAGGAATGGGGTCAACCTCGGATGTTCCGGGGATAGGGAACAACGCGACAGGGGTTGTTGGATCCAAAGAGAGTGATCTCTACACAGGGGAGTTGCTCTGCCTCACATTGATCTATTAACAAACAGCCCCAACTTCAGGTATTTGGTGCAAGATTCCATCATCAGTGGGCATGGGCTAATTACGCCCTCTCAATAAAATGGACACATGTTTGATTATGCGTTTCCCCCAATCTCACTCCTCCCTTGAGTCACTGGAAAACTGGAGCGGAAAAAGTGAATAATTCTGCTGATCGCCCCATACTAGTCTTGCCAGCCCTGGTAATTCATCCGACTATTATGTGCTGCGACGAACTAACAGTGGATCAACTCTCAGTATCTCTAGCACACATCATAGAATTCCTTCTTTTCCTATTCAAAAGAGCAGTAAAACATTACAGGTTGGCCAACGCAACGGTTCATGAGGGATTTTCAGATGAGATGTTGATCTCATCTTATTGGACAATCTCACATCTCTCTGCGCAAAGCTGCCAACTCTTCCCGAGTCTGCAGAATGTTCCCTGAAAATTAACCAATCTTTCCATGTACTGATTAATATGGAAACTTTTTCCCAATTATGTTTTTTGAATCAACTTCCTCAATTATGTTGAATATAATTTTAAATATCTGCATGATTGTTTTACAAAATCACTGATTACCAGATACAAATATTGGCAGCTCTGCCTGTGAGGAATCAGAAAGACCACCTGTTCGTAAACTCACCCCATCCGACGACCTTCCTATCGGGAGTGGAGGGGGGGGGGGCCTCATGCCAACCAGCAGGTCACCCTTCCCTCCTTCATCTCACTTATCTATTAAGCTGGCCGTCCTGTTTGCGACAGCTTCTTGCAAGAGGAAGCAGGGAGACCTACGCGCTAAATGCTAGCTCCAGGACATTTACGTCAGGAACCTGGTGTAGTCCACATGATTCCAAGGACAGCCTTCTTGACAAAGAACCGGACTCCGATATTAAATCCCCTGCATACCTTCATTCCGGAAATCGATTGAATCAACTTCCTCAATTCTCTCAGACAAACTATGTGTCGAGGGGAAAAGGATAAATGCAAATATTTGCAATAAAAGCACAGTAGGTTAAAAACCAATTCTAAGCAAATAGATTTATCATAATGACCTTAAAACACATACATGAAACTTTGTGGTAACATGATTTTTATTTGGTCAAGGTCAACTGAGGTCATTGTGCATAGTAATAATACTGCTAAAAGTACATACATATGATGTATGATACACAGAAATTCAAACGGAATAGGCGAATTTGGCATTTCATATGCTAGTGAGTGCACACAAATACGTATACACAATGTAAATGTCTAGTAAACTGAAGCATACAATAAGTAGTATAGTTCTTTACGTATACAAAATTGTACCTACATTATTGTATGGTTTTGACCAGGAGGTAAAAGTAAAACTTGTGTCATCTGTGTGGAAAAGTTTGACCGGGCTAAAAGATCTATAAGCTGATGTAAAGATTGTGATTCTATGATATGTAGTTGTTGAAATAGTTCTTTTACTATTGACAGCTTCTGGCTTGAACAGGAAGACAAGGTGAAAATGACAGGGGTCATCCGTGCAAGATTTGTTTGATATATGAAGACCTATAGCTGTCCGATGATGTCAGTTTATTTATGTGCGGTGTTTAAAAGTGTCGTTGAACTTCAGTTTGTATTATCGCGTGTTCAGTGTCGAGTGTTCTTTCAAAAGGTTTAGTACTTTCGCCCAAGGGTTTGATTCCACAAAACACAAAGATTGATCTGAAGATGAGGTGTCAATATTACCATTCAATTGCGACATCACACTTTATTACATACACATCTTAAGATCAATATTAGCTCTTTGTGAAACCAAATCTATTGAAAAAAACCAGCAATTTTCACGGTTCAATGTATTGTTAACATGAGGTGAAGTTCTGGGTGTAATGGTGCAGATGAAGGATTACTCAATTCCTGAGATGATTGACAGCTTTGCAGTGTAGTGTAATCCTTACAACCCCCATTGAGCATCACAGTAAAGCCATTTAAAGCATAAAGCACACTACAATTCAAGCCAATTCCCAGGACACAAACAAAACCAAGGAAATTTCTAGGAAGGTCTAACCCAATTACCCACCACCCTGTGTTTCTTTTGAACACTTGATGCAATTTTGCTCGGCTAAATGGAGCTAAATGGACACTCAGTGTGCTAACCCGACTGGTGCGGTGACTGGTATTGACCTAGCACCAGTTTGATTTATCTATGATGTGGGTCACATGTTTTAACTGTAAAAGAGATCAGAATTACCAAGAGTGAGTTTTCAAGTATTTGCACTTAAAACTCTAGGGTTGATACTTCACGTAGGCAACAGAGGCATTTATGTCCATGCTCCCTCCCTCCCCCTGTATTGCCCTGGTGCCCCCTGAAATTTTTCATTGCCCTCTGAAATGTTCCATTTTCCCCGGTGAAATGCCCTTACCTAATATAGGTGGCATTGACGGTTATTAGTCCATAAGGGCTCGCCTTTCATCACTCTGTCCCTGGTTCGATTCCTTACTAGGTTGATATGTGAGTAGAGCTGTATTGCTTGGTTCCTTCCTGGTGTTTCTCTCATGTCATGAGACATTTTCTCTGGGGTCTCCAGGTTTCCTTTCTCCGGAATTTGATCTGTGGCTGTTCTTCTTAGTCAAATACGGTCGATGTGGCTGGCTGCAAAAAGGTGCATTAAGAAGCTCGCAGCTCAACCACGTTGTAGCCTGATCCTTACAGCTGCTTAGCAGCTGTAGGCATGATAATCTTTTTTAATTTCTGATTTCCGTTTTTTCACACTCAGAAAGGTCAGCAGAACGGTTTTTAAACATCATGAAAAGTATATGTAGGAAGTTGGGATTTTCTGTAACTATCCTCAATAGGAATTTTACCTTTAAATTCTTTTGTATCTTTAATGTGCTTTCGTATGGATCTATCACCACCGTATGTAGTTCTACACCGAATCGAAGTAGTGTTAGGATAGTTGGTTTATAAACTGCATTTGTCAATCTTACAATGTAATTCAGTTTCAGTACTTACACCTCTTCTCAATATAGGGTTCTCATAAAAGTAATAAGGTTAAATGTACTTGTAACCATCCATATTGGTATGCTTTATTCACTGGGATATGAATTACTATTGTGCAACATGGGGCCTGCAAATGTAAGAGCGATACTGAAGGGGATCGATCGGCTCTCGATAAGCAGGAACTTGCATTCTCTTAGTACTTTCCCACCTCGAAAGTGCCTGAATTTCACATTTTAAATTGTGTTGCTTGCAATTTGAGTAACCTGCCAAGACATTGTAATATCTAAGGACTCTTTCGTGGTGGAGCTGAAGTCTTACTGCACTGTAGATGGAGATAGACAGATTCATTTTATTGGTGTACCGTTTTTTTATCCTTCTGATTCTTGTAAAAGTTAAAGAAATTAAAGTGGAGTTGAGCAAACAACATTGGAGACTGTGTATCTTATCTTTTGTCGGACCAACACTCTCTTCCAAAGGAAGGGAAAGGTCATTACATTTGATATATAAAATTGAAAAGCATACAGAACATGTAGGCCAACCCTTGTAGTTAGTTTGTCCTTACAGAAAGGGCAGAGATTGTCCTACTTGTTAAGGGCCAAATATCATGCATGCCTGCAGCTATGAGTAAGCATGAATATAGCCTCCCAAAATTATTACCATAGAAAAGCTGCCGTGCCCTTACAAGATTAAAGTATGAAGCTTAAAACTCTTTTTGACAACATCCAAAATTAGATGAAATTTATATTTTAAATTGTTGATCTGCTTCAAGTGGTGACCACCCCTGGGAGGGGGGGGTGTCCTTGCCATGATCCTTTAACAACCTGCATCGCGTTGTGAATTGGATGCACAAAAAACAACCAGTATAAAAAAACTTGATTAACACCACTTATGTTGTGTTCAGTAATTGTTTAATATCAGTATGATGACCCCGACCCCCGACTATTGTGGAAATTAAATAGCACCCTTTTTTTGGTGGCCATGGGTGGGGGGGGGGGGGGGGGTCAGGTTTCTCTCACTACACTTGTGTACTTTTAATAGCAAGAGGCTTAATATTTTCCCATTTGGATGGGTGTATACAGGTCCTATGCATTGTGTTGGGTAGTGCATGTTCCTGAGAACCCAGTTCACTTGTCGTTCAAAGGGAAGGGGTGTGCCCCCCACCCCCATGATTGGTTATAGAATGGCACTGCATCACCTTGTCAACTCTTACAAGGTGCTATGTTCAAGTCCACGTGAATGGGTCTCAGAAATCAAACATAGTTCTGCATACATCATCGTGTCTTCACTGACATTTATGAGCGCTTTGAGATGCCCGTAAGCCGTAAATAGAGATAAAGTTAGCGCTATGATTTAAGAACTGCATAGTATTATTATATGAAATACAATGTAGTAAAAAGACTTGAGTTTATGTAAAGTTATATAACTAAATGACAACAAAGGACAAATAGAACATGTATTCATCAGTGTTGACGCTCATGGCACATGAACATTATTTCCTCAGTCTTTGGGCCATTTATTTAATTCTTTAAAGCATCTCAGGCCACTCTAAGTACACAGCCTGTGGTGCATATTACATATGCACCTTGGTAAAGGGGAGAGTTTATAGTTGAGTTTTTTGCTCAATTCTCATCTGCCATGACAGGAATTTGAACCCACTATAGTTGAGTGTCTTGCTCAATTCTCATCTGCCATGATTGATTGGTTGATTTTGGAGGATTGAGGCAGTATACAACCAACATTAACTAATTTTGGTTGATTTTGGAAGAATTGAGGCAGTAGGCAACCAACATTAACTCATATTGGTTGATTTTGGAAGATTGAGGCGGTATAATAGGCATCCAACACAACTCGTATTGGCTGATTTTCTTTGGGAGGTGTAGACTGTAGGGATCCTACATGAACATATATTGGTTTATTTTTGAGGACTTAGGCTGTATTCATTTGTCCGTAAACTCTAATTGGTTGAATTTAGAGGATTGGGGCAGTAGGAATCCTACATAAACTCATATTGGTTGATTTTGGAGGATTGGGGCAGTATAGGGACCCTGCTTAATCCCATATTGGTTGAATTAAGAGGATTGAGGCAGCCGGGATCCTACATAAAGTCATATTGGTTGATTTTGGAGGATTAAGGCAGTATGGATCCTACATAAACTCATATTGGTTGATTTTGGAGGATTGAGGCAGTAGGAATCCTACATAGACTCATATTGGCTGATTTTGGAGGATTGGGGCAGTATAGGGACCCTGCTTAATCCCATATTGGTTGAATTAAGAGGATTGAGGCAGTCGGGATCCTACATAAAGTCATATTGGTTGATTTTGGAGGATTAAGGCAGTAGGGATCCTACATAAACTCATATTGGTTGATTTTGGAGGATTGAGGCAGTAGGGATCCTATAAATAAACTCATATTGGTTGATTTTGGAGGATTGGGGCAGTAGGGATTCTGCTTAATCTCTTATTGGTTGATTTTGGAGGATTGAAGTACTAGGAATCCTACATAAACTCATATTGGTTGATTTTGGAGGATTAAGGCAGTAGGGATCCTAAAGTCCGTAAACTCATATTGGTTGATTTTGGAGGATTGAGGCAGTAGGGATCCCACATAAACTCTAATTGGCTGATTTTGGAGGATTGAGGCAGTATGGATCCCACATAAAGACTAATTGGCTGATTTTGGAGGACTGGGCACCCTACAAAAGCTCATATCAGTTTTTAGGGTTAATTTCTTATAATCAAAATATTCTAGAGTAGCTTTCTACTTGGTGCACATAAAGGATCATCTGCATTACAGTATTCATATCAAGAGTTCCAAGTAACTGACTGCCATTGGTTGGATTGTACACCATAGATTTGTTCTACACAAGGCAGCACAAGCAGACACCCCCCGCCCCCAGTAAAACAAAACAAAACACACACACAAAAACACCAGAAAAAACAAAAAAACTACATAAAAACAAAACGGCAACAGCAACAGCAACAACAAAGACAAGACAAATAAACTCACAGACTCATTACATAGCTTTCATTGTTGACCCTCCGGTCATTTGCACAGGTTTCGTTGCCTCACTGCATTCTTGTTTGAAATCAGTACTTTCCAAGAAAGATGTACACTGAAATGTTTATCTCAAGAAGTAATTAAATTTGACTATGAAGTGATGTCCACAGGCAAAAGTTTTACCGCTTAAGGGATGAACATGTACCTAATCAATAGTATAAAAAAATCGAGCTTGACATTTATCGCTGACAAAGGTCTTTTGCCTCATCTGGTTGAGCAAAAAATGAAACGAAGATTGGCATCGTCTGTAATGTTTTTTTTTTTGCCTGTCTTTAGTTTCAAAGCATGGAGATCCCAAAGGTTCATTTTCAGAAGTATCTGGAGACTCCTGTATGTCCTGATGAACTGTAACCACTTTTGTTTCTCCCTGCCATCACTCACAGGCGTCCTTGAGTACTAGTCTGTCAATCCTTTTAAAGCTATAATCACACCCTTGTAGACTCTACATTGCTCATTATTGCAGCATTACCGGACTGTTAAAAGTGTCTAAATAACCCCTAAATGTCATGCATTAGAGGGAAAGGACAATATTTACATCTTCTACAGTTGTTTTCCTTTCAGCTTTGATTGTCTCAAAGGGTGTACCATAGTTAAATATCTAAATAAAATCGTCACAATAAACGTCAAGTGCATTCTAATGTAAATTTGTTTTCACTTAGAGCCCATAGTCTTTATTTTTACTTGTACGGTAGATAACCATGGCGTGTAACTTTGGGTAATTTGGGGCATTCAGTTTGGTTTGATGGTTTCTTTGTCTGCGCTAAGTTTGAATCCTGGGTCCACTTTCATAGAGCTGCTTTAGCAGAAACATTGTTTAATAATAGCAGAACTGTACGGAGCCCCTAAAGGGACAAGTAAAAAAAAAATGTGAAAAGGTAAAAAAAATATCCAAATTATTTCGTTCCCTCG